>CAHIKZ030002272.1:275000-292500 GCA_903632075.3 Acanthosepion pharaonis | reverse complement strand
TTCCAAAACAATAACACATTTCTCATAGCATTTTTTTATATATTACATCTCTATTTTCGTTGTCCTCTTATTACCGAGAAGTAAAAACAAGAACAAAATCTATTTCCATACCTGATGATGTCTGTAGGAACAGACGAAAGCTTGTAAAAAATTAAAAAAGACCTTATGCAACTGGAATTTATAAACAGGGATCATATCATTCATATACAGGTTCGGGGTTGGTGTATCTTATTTATGTTGTTTGCGAAGATGTATTCTCGCCATTTAAATCATTAACCTCTATATTTGTTTTTTTTGTATATGAATGATTCATGAATTTATAAATTATATATATATATATATATATATATATATATATATATATATATATCCAAAAATAGAGAGGACTTCATTTTACCTTTAAGAGACCATTTCGGTCAACATTTTATCAAAAGTTGAATGTTGCCGAGTAAAACCAAATAAACATTATTTACATTGCACTTAAGTTTGTGAAGATCAAAGTTAAGAAGCCGGAAGGGATTTCCACAAAGGAGAAGTGGAATAGAAGAAACTGTTAGCATCAAACTTATGGATGCATCTAGCTATTTCAACTGTAAAATGTTTAAACGATACCGCAAATTTAGAACTGCGATAAAATGCTAATGATTACTTAATTAAATATAATGGAGATAAAAAAAAAATTCTTTGTAGTGCAAGTCGTTGTAGATTTGAAAAGATGATAGTTTTGTGAGTAAAATTATTTTCTAGAAAAAAATGTGCACATGGCCAGTCGAAATTAAAACGTCACATTCGATACCAAATTTAATCTATTAAATTAAAGTTAATTAAATAACCGACAAAATCAACCAACTCGTGAACGCAAAAGTGGTTTCAATACTATGATGATTGAGGCTTCAGCCTTAGCAGGCTTCCTAAGTGTCACGTAGTTTGTACACAAGCAATATAGCGAAATTACTAGCTGCTGATCACTGATAGTTATAGTTCAAGTACAATTAAAAAAGAAAAGAAAATTCTCCAAGCAGAATCAATTTTACATGACTGATGCGGAGTAGGTGGTAAATGAAGTAGAAACAGACGAAATAGAAAGATGAAATAACAGAGTTTGTTGGCATAACAGAGCGGATAATATAAAAGGAATAGTTTGCCTGGTGTATGATAATGATAGATGATGACGAGAATCTGAAACATATCAGCATTATGACCAAATATATTTGAATCTGATTCGCTAATCAAGCAATATATTTATCATTTTAGCAGGCAATTTCTTATGTTATGTTTGTTTTTGCCTCATATACGTGATGTCAGCAAATCAGCAGCCAGAACGCTAAATTTATAACGGAAGAATTAGGCGTTATAAAGAGTTGCGGCGATTGTTTAGAAAAATCTATTTCCCTATAGTGCTCAATCGAAAGTCATCCGCACACAAGCCTGTTTCGCTTATTTACAGCTCATCAGCGTGACTAGACATATTACACTTAATATTATTTTATATGTGTCTATTATTGTTTTATTTTGACGTTTCTAATATTTTTAACGGCCGACGTAATGTCGAATAAAACGACACATTGCGAGTTTTATTTTTACATATTATATTTAAGAAAAACCGACGTATCTTCGAAAAAGACTTAACTCGAAACGAATTAAGCTGAGGTATCACTGTAGTATGTTTTCTTCTGGTAAGTAATTTCGAACCATAAATTCCCAAAATCTTCCTTCTCACGCGCAGACACACGCACATACATACATACACACACACACACACACACACACACAACACATATATAAATATATATATATATATATATATATATATATATATATTAATATATTTATATATATATATATATATATATATATATATATATATATATAATATATTTGGTTGGTTTGATGTGAGTTTGTGACCCTGGATTTTTTTTTGTCTGACGATCGCAAAGGCGTTCAACCCATGGTCATAAATTTACATCAATCCAACCAAAATGTTAGCTCTATCTCTGATATTGAGCGCTTTCTAATAGGCACCGCGCATATAATTATATATATACACTTTTCACATATATTAATCATATATATATATATATATATATATATATATATATATATATATATATATATATATATATATATATATATATGCATGCACATTTCATTGAATACGACAGACAAGTTGATTTGATTTAGATTTTTATGCAATTTCTCGTGGACTAATATATATTTTTACAGATGATAAATTATATAAAAACTGTCCGAATGTTCTTTTCATCCGACCGCTTTCGGCTATATATTTAACCATTTTTAAGGTAGAAATATATTAACTTATATTATGTTTTTATTTTCAAGACATGTTCGTATTTGATATTATTGTTTTATTTTGCGTTAATTAATAAGGCTTCCATTATTTTTAGCCCTTTTTTGCATGTAGATGATACTATTATATTTGTGTTGTCAACAAGTATGTTACGAATAGGGTCCGGTAGGTCTCCATGATTATTTAAATGAGGTCGAATTGGGCCTATGTTCAGAAAGGTGTAGATTGTGTCCTATTCAATGTGCATGAAAAAGGATTGCTGCCTAAATACACACACACACACACACACACACACACACATATATATATATATATGGGTAGAAATTTTAAATCTACGCGCGTTTAATTAAAATCGGACGAGGATTGTTTTTTTTTATTACTTTCAAAATTCGTTACAAAGAAAATGGTATTGAAGTGTCACGTAATATGGCAGTGTACACCGGACAATTTCATTACAGGTGAAGAAAAAACTTCCACAGAAGGATGCTCAGAATACCAACGATGTTTTAAAGAAATAGAAAGAAAATGGTCACTTATACTTAAAATAAAATAAAAAATAGACAGTTGAATTGTGTTGGGCACATAATGAGGAAAGACGGCTTAGAATATTTGATATTAAAAAGATATATCGAAGGCAAAAGTGACAATGAAAAGAGCAGCGTATAACCTAATTGACAATTTTTTGATAAAATAGTTGGCAGAACAGAGATTAGAAGAGAACGAAAAGATAAAAGTTATTAAAAAAAAAAAAATCAATAAAATAAAACAGGAAATTGTAGAGGGGTACGATCCAATACACACCTTCGCACATACACAAAAACCTGTATAGTGTAATCATGTATCAATATATCTGCATGTATGCGTACGTCTATTTAAAAAAAGATAAATAGTTTGATTATAAATATAGTGCGTATTATTTTTAAAGGATAGAATTTCCTTTTCTATTGATATTTCACCAATTCTTAACGTCATGTTTCGTAATCACAACAAATATTTGGTTTTCTCTTTTTGTCTGCACATATTCACGCGAATTTCTTTTTCAATGCTGTAACAGTTATGAGAAGATTGGTCAGAATGTGAGCATAATCGATATTACTGAATGCTGTGTCATCTCGACATTACTGGGACACCCACACGAACATCTACAGATGCGGACCTAACATCATTTCCCCGCCGGTCGTCGAGAGATGCATATATATATATTTTTTTAAGAATTAGTGTTTTTTTTTTGTTTTTGTTTTTGTTTTTTTTTATCTGGTTTGCTATTGTTTTCGGAAAGGTTTGCCTGAATTAGTTCTTTTGTATTCAAATCACCATTCTTTTGATGTCAGAATTTTTCCTTTTATTTCTTAAAGATCAGGTATTTTTTTTGGCCTCACTGAATATTTCAATCTTTCAATTCATTCAGTCTGCATCAAACACAACCGATTTTTCAGTTATTTAAAAAAAAAAATATTTTTACTATGAAATGTTCATAAGTACAAAATATAGAGCCACTCAAGATAGAGGGTTACTGAGTCAACGGTAGAGCTTATGGGAATATGATGGAAAAAAAAATTTAACTCTAGACTTGGACAGGTTAAGATTGTAGTGATCGGCTAAGTATCTTCTTCCCTTGTAGAAAACGCAAAAGGCGTCTATATATACAAGTGATGCTGAAATATATTCTAAGCTATGATGGTCTCTGATAGAACGTTTTTGCAAGAATCAATGATATAGCAAAAATATATAGGATGCACCATAGACTAAGGGATTGAGGCTCGGATTGAGAAATCGAAGAACAGTGTTCGTATTCCAATAGAGTTCATTACATTCACATCCCCGCATCCCGCCAGCTATGGGTAAATAGTAAGACAGACTGGGTTTTATAGCCTTGGGTGGCAACCGGTCTAGGCGAAGGAAAACACTGAATTCAAAACTGTATATAGTCCTGACGATATTATACAGCTAAGGAAAAATCGTTCGTATTGACTAGATGATCCCGACTACGGTCGACTTCTTTTTCAATTATCTAAATGTGATTCCGAAGTTGTGTTGACTGCTTCATTCGTCAAATTTGAAAGTTTGACGTTTTTGTTTTTTGTTTATTTTATTTTTCTTTTTTCTTTTTTTTTTTTTTTTTGTTTGTTTTTTTTTTACTGCTCGACCCGTTGACGTGACGATATGTAAATTGATGATTAGGGGTTGTGAGAAAAAGTAACAAAAATAAGATCAAAGATATACTAATAGATAAAGAATAACTATAAGTAAACAATATTACACCCGCTCCAATAATATTCGTTACACTTAGTGAATTGTTAATAAAATATTCGTTGCACTTAGTGAATTGTGAATGCAAATATAGAAAATTTTATTTTTAATCACTTCAGCCGAAGCAAAGCAATATAGTCACTAATCCATAAGAGATTATTATATTTTGAAAGAATGAAAGAAAAAAAAGGAAAAATGTTATTAAGAAGAGACAATTAAGACAAATGATAACCAAATAACCAAACATAATTTTTTATACTGCATTTTGAAATTTTTCATAGTCCTTCCGTTAATAATATCTAAGGATCTATTCATACAAAATTTGCTTGTTTTTTGAGACACTTGGAAGAGCAATCCTCATACACTTTGTATTCTATTAATAAGAAGGATGTTTCACCCAGGATTCTTCTTCCCATGAACCAATACAGTCTCACGAGAGGATGCTTTCCCTATAACTACAATTGTAACCTCTTCAAGTCTAGGGTTAACCGTTATCTCTCCTACATGAGCTCATAAACAGCACTTCATACATCCTCTTCTTACGCGCATGCAACAATATCATTCACCCACCCCCTATACTGAGTGTCTCTTGGGCCTTATATTGGGTGATGAACATGCGGAAGAAATAAATATTGGACTCTCTCTTTATATCTTAGAAATGTCAAAACAAATATATTCGTGAAATATTACGATAAACTCTCAAATTGCGAGAGCTCAGGAAAATAAGCTTTTCTAATGTAACTTAAAAAGGAAATTTTAGTTAAAACAAATTACAGAGTAGAGAACTGTTAATATCGTTCCTGACGGTGAATGCTGGACAATCACATCACAAGTTGAAATGACTACAGAAGATGCTGAGAATACCATGGACTGATCATCATGAGAGCAACGACAACGTTTCAGAGAAAGGGAAACAAAAAAGATATTAATATTTAGAATCAGAAAAAAAGGATTTGAATTTACTAATAATGAGGAAAGAGTGCTCAGAAAAATTGACACTCACAAGACATATTGAAGGCAAGAGAAGCAGAGGAGAGCTTGTGTAGATTGTTTACAGGACAGATATTAGGTGAGATAGTGACAAAATTTACTAAGTGCTACATTGGACAGGAAATTGCGGATGACATGATCGCCCGCGTCCTGAAGGGACTAGACATTTAAAAAAGAAGACATGTTAAATGTGTATAAATTAAAAAACTGGTTTCATTTATTATACAGTAAAATGCGGCGTATAAGCCGACTTGGCGTACAAGACGACCTCAAGATTCTTAGCTCAAAATTCTGAGTTAGACCTAGACCTACCATATAAGTCGACCTCCAAATATACGGTCCAAAACATAATCCTTCCGGTAAATGAAATTAGGCTACAGTATACGATAACCTGTACCAAGACTACATAAGGTCATACCACTTACCTGAATATTGAGACACTAACCGTCATATCTTTCTATATGCTTTGTATAGCAAATAACCTATGACACACAATAGTAGGTCTCGTATATTGCAATGGTATAACTTAATTCGTCAGGTCTACTGATAAATACATTAAAGCCAACTCTTATATGAATACCGTAGACAATACATCATTTTAGGTAGTTTTTGGCAATATTGCTACGTATCTCATGCATTTGTCTGAATGACCATAAGGCCGGTTTTTACGTGAAAAATGGGCTCGGACAAAAATTACCCTAACTACCGAATATACGAAGACAGATTTGTCTACCTCCCCAGACGAGACCCTTCGACATAGCTTCGTCTCGGTTCCTCTCTGTCCGAAGGCAAGAGAATTCGACAAACCTGCTGCGAGTCTGACAGCGAACTGTGGATACCAGTCTTACCTCTGACCTGAAGCTCTTCATAGTAATAGACTAGTACATATAGACATCGGAGTGTACTATTTACTCCACAATACGTCAACCAGGCTTATGATCGATAGATTTGAGATTCTGTTGAGCAGGGAAAACCATTTAATTGCTGTTATTTTCATGTCAGTCTTCTCTTGGGGTTGTAGTACCTGCTAGGCTCCCTGCTGTGGGCAAATAGTGAACACTCAAACAAAGAAAAACACTATGAATGTATAAAAAATATTTATTAATATGAAAATTGCCAAAAATGCATATTTATAGTAAAATTACCGACAATAAAGTAAAATGGCCAGCAATACATTTTATAGTAAAATTATCAACAATACATTTTATAGCAAAATATCCAACAATACATTTTATTTGTAGATGGAAACATATTACTCCGTTCAAAAGATATTTAGTTGAAGTCAGAAAATTGTCCTAAATATTTGGATTTCGGCATTAAATAACTTATTTTGTTGATATTCCGCTAAACAAAATCAACCAACCATCGTTGCATTTCTTTAAGTTCTACGCAAAGATGAAACGTATAGAACAAGCTAAACTAAACAAAACGTGAGGTCCAAAATAAAAAAAAATGCTTTACAAGAGTCAGATAAGAGCAAAAGTGGATTATTGTGCAATATTTTTGATGGACCTACCCATCCACACTTTCTAGCCATGATAGAGTTGAAAGTCACATCTTTGCACCAAATTAATTTAAACATCTAGAGAGGAATTCACGAAGATTTTCAATTGCCCACAATTTTATGATAAATTTATCTGTTTCAATCCAGATTAGCACTGACGCGAGTGTTTTATCAGAATTTTCCTACTCCGATCTGATAACATATTAAAGGCTTGGTATCAATCATTCTCAATGGGCAAACCACGCGCCTGAACAGGTATATATACGTTATTTTTAGTTGATACTCTTATCTGAGCAGAAGTTCTGTTAATTTATTAAAAGTTATATCTATTTAATTTCGTATGCCAGCGATTCGAACCTGCGTTCTCCCAGGTGAAACCGTTATTAGAACTGACGTGCCTTGACCTTTCAGCTAAAGAGTGTGTCGATGCCCATGAAAAGCTGAATAGTGACCTTAGAATAGACATATCTCCGCAATATATTTCAAGAGTCAGCAATCACAAATTACTTTGGATCTGAAAGATAAATATAATGCGTAGCTGGAGTCGTGAAAGTTTTACGAGTGGTAAGGATAATCATTTATATCGACCCCTCTCTTCTCGACCTAGGTGTCCCTTCTCCGCATGCTATTCCATACTCTTCCACATAGTTCATGCGGGTCCAGTATTTCTGTTTTAATGTTAGGCCAACATGGATTAATTGAATACCTGAAAAACTAATAACCTATAGAAGACCAAATTTCTATAACTTCACAAATACACACATATAGAGATTTTATATATAAATATGCATACTTTCGCTTTATCTCTCCTGTCTCTCTTCCTCTCCACCCCCCTCTGTCTCTCTCTCTATATATATATATATATATATATATATATATATATATATATATATATGGGGGGGAGGTAAGTATATATAGATATCTAGAAAGAGAGATAGAGGCTACTCTTCTTATATATATATATATATATATATATATATATATATATATATTTTTTCACATGAGGCGCAGTCCAACACACATTTGCGCAGGAATAACATAGATAAGAAACAACGATATTATTTCATTTAATATATATATATATATATATATATATATATATATATATATATATATATATATATATGCGAGAGAGAGAGAGAGAGAGAGAGAGAGAGAGAGAGAGACTTTAAATAAGTCCCGCTCAGTATCGTTGCTGTATAAACTGTAGATTGGCTTTGTGTTTTGATCTCAAATAAATATACGCGGACGTTTTAAGGCAGGGATTTACTAGCTTCCATATAATCGCATGTTAACTAAAACGGGTAGCGGGCAATATATATATATATATATATATATATATATATATATATATATATAATTTCTAGTTCTCTAAGTACTTTCAGATCTCCTCTGAGATTATCCTCAAGAAAATTAATTGACCAAATTATAACTGTAATCGTTGTGATGGTTATTTTACAAACAAATGCTAACGCGCTCTGCTATAATTTTTAATTAACTTTTGTAGTTAGGATATTTCTTAAACAAACGTTACCAATACAAGGAGCTAACAAGAGGTCGTAAATTTCAAAATGTGATTTTATATGCATTTACGTTGACTAAAATTTAACATTATTTTGCAACCATTTCTCTTTATCCCCCTTACACTGGGAATGCTTGTTTACAAAACAGCGTAACCACAACGGCTAATTTTAAAATGATGTTTGCTTGACAACCTAACTGCGTGGGCTTCAATTCTCGGTAGTGGATGCGTACTGCTGATGAGTCCCACATATAGGACGAAACGACTGTCCAGTGCTTTCTGCATTCTGTTGAGGTTTTTTCAGACACGATGAATTATTTAAATAGAATATATATATATATATATATATATATATATATATATATATATATATATGGTGGGCTCTCCTGTCGCATTCAATGAAGGCTTTGTTATAAACCACCCACACAGAGCCAAATACAGAGACCTGGACCTGGCGCACTACGTGCCACAAGGTCCCCAAAAGACCCTCCGTTGATTTTGAATTCAGAGTTTTTCTTCTAGAATAGTTGCCATCGAAGGCAATAGAACCTAGTCTGTTCTGCTATTTACCCATTGCTGGTGGGAGAAGAAGAGGAGTAATACCTCTCCCAAGGGTATTACCACGTATTATATATATAAAACCCTAACTCTGCAAATATCCATCGCTATTATTGGTTTATCAACCCTTACTAGGCTAATTAAATCTCGAGCATATTTTAGATGGTAAGAATTATTCTTTTTTATACTAATAATATTTCTCAAACACAAATGCCACTATTTAACCCATAATTGGGGAAAACTGATGCATTTATAGCTTTTCCTATAGTATTTGCAAATAAGTGAAGGTAACGTACCTGACTGGAATTTGAACTCGGCTCACTTATTTTACTATTCAGTGCCACACGTCTACGTCGAGTAATGAAAACAAAAATTACTAAGAGAGCGAATAGGGTTTTAGTCAGCTTGATTATCATGATATAATTCGTGCAAATCCCGTTTTTTTTAGTTATTTTTTAAAAAATGTTACAGTGTATCAACCAATATATCCTTCAAAAATGCTCGCACGTATTATTGATCCATCTTACTTGAATGTTATTCACTCTTTATTCTATACGTAACGCAGGGTTCGTAGCTATCAAAATGTTTAGTCCATTGACACTTTCCTCGGCTGGGCAGCTGAGTTGCATGCGACCTGTTGTCTGAAAATGCGTCATGCTGAAATATTTCGATTGCATCCAAATCACGTATCAAATGCTTCCTTCAGCAACTGGGTCAATTTGGCACTACTCAATCTACCGTTGCTTTTAACCCTCTTTCTTGAGCAATCACTTTTATTGCATCAAAGACATACCCGCCAAACATCTTTGCTGTTGTTATCACAATGCTTAGGCTGTTGTGTCCTCCGGTAATACTCAGGTGAATGTTCTCGTTTCCTTGATCAAGTCTAGGGATATCGTCAAATACTAATTTTTAACTTATATTTATTTAATACTGTTCAATTATTGATCGTCCGTTTCCACAGAGTGCATGTATACAGTTCTCGTCACAGGGATTGAACTCACAACAACTATGTTACCATATTCGCAAACCAACTATTTTTAGATAAAAAACGTGTACTTGCGTATAATACGACACCATTTTTGTGCCTTTCGTTTAAAATTTCTCGTAATTTCTTCACAGAAAAATAAGTTTTGTTATTTTAGAACCTTAATATATATCATTTCTTCCCTGCCCCCAACAGAAAAGCAAAAACAGAAAAAGAGGTATTCAATTCGCTAAAATATCGGAATGATCTGTTATATAAAACTGGGGTCGCACAGTTGAATCAAACAAATATTTATGTTTTTTAGGACTTCGGAACCTAAATATTTTCAGATCCGTTATGGATCTGCATTGTTGTTTATACTTAAGAGTAGGATTAAAACGAATAGATCTAGAAATCGGTGAAAAGACAAAATTACTAACAAAATAAATATTGTATTTAACCTATTTACACATCTTTTTATAGGTATTTCAGTGCCATGAATTCATTTATCATTTCAAAAAATATCGTATAAAGGTCTAGATTCTAACTTTATGATTAATACAAGCAACTCCAAGTCGAAAAATGATATTCAGTACCCAGACAATGGTGCTAAAAGCGGGTAATGGTCGACAAATCGTATGAAAGAAACTGAATAATTTTATTTTGCCAATACGATTTAGCAATTTCAAATATTTGAGACATTGCACTTAGAATGTGAAAAAAAAGGTTAGTATCGAACATATCTGTTAGCTGTTTACACTATTTACACCACTCGGTCAGTCGTTTGACCTCATCTTCATTGACATATAGCCTAGTGGATAAAGGCGTTGGTTGAATTTATCCAAAACGTGATTTGCCCCAAATAGTTGTGAGTTCAATACCCGGCCTCAGCAGAAGGAACATAAATTTGGAGAGTTGAGTTATTAAAGTGAATTAACTGAAACGGAGATATCTAAATTAGGCATTGCGAGTGGAATTAGAACAATCTACCACCGTGGACTAAATAACGAGTTCCGTTCAAAATTCCAAGGTGTAGCAGCTGATGAAGGCTGGAGCGTACGACTGCCGAAACATCGCACAGATTGCAATAAAGAGTCAACAGTTTGAACGATGTAAATAGTTACAATACGTAATTTTAAGAATATATAGACTTTTTAAGGTTTTTTCGAATTTGGGGGTCAAGATAAAAACAGACGAAATACGGCAAACAATTATGTTAATTTGACTGAATTTCATTTTGAGATGTATCATCTTTTTTTATAGAATGCCAAGTTAAACCTATCACTTATAACATTCACTTGAACAAGATTCCAATGACTTTCTTAGTAAAAAGAGGCCCCAAATTCATCTATCCATAGATTATCATCTAAGAACAAATGATTAAACATGTACGAGTTTTGGTTAACCTCAAATGAGCATAACATGATAATTACTTGAATTTAAGACAAACTTAGACCAGTTTTGAAATGCTGGGGCTATTTTCTTTCATATAGGCGCATCATTAGAAAAGATTCTAAAAATACTGATTGGTAATACTATCGTTCTGTTGTAGTCTATTGTCTAGTATCTTTTTTCATATTATCTTTATTTTATCATCATTATCTTTATTAAGTCCAGGAAGATCAAGCATTCTGTCAGCTTTTTTTAATAAAAACCGACTCTCTAGTAATGCGGAAATGAGACAGATAGTGTTTTAAAATTCACGTGAAACTTATTTATTCTTCTACGAATGATATTTGAACAAATACCGCTTCTTATTTTCTCCAGTAGAAATTCATACACAACGTATGAAAGAATATATTGTCTTTCGGTCCATATCCAAAATTCTATGTCATTCTTTCTGCTTCGATATTTTTTCTTTCTTACAGACGATCTGCATTGCCCGGCAGAAACAGATTAATATATTTGCACAGTTACCAAGAATCGATCCTTCCAGACAGCTATGCAACACAACACATGCAGTTCTCAAAATATACAAGCTGTAGAAAAGCAAGCACATACGAATTGCTCTCGAAAAGTTCGTCGAATATGATCGGGTCCGAAATCGCATCCTAACAACTATTTTTCACAGTGTTCTTTAAAGTAACACACTTGTTTTTTTATGCATTAGCTAAGAAATATTGGTGCTCAGAAAAGGTATCGACAAAATCTATTCCGTTCGCGTACAACATAAATTCTTTTTTATTTTATATTCAACCCCTATATAGTTATACCGACCTGCTTGTGTATTCTTGTTTACTAGGGTAGCTTGTTGTCCGTTTTATAGATATCTACTCAAGGACATTCGCTTTGCTTCAAAACTGAGAGAGCCAATCTGTGGTCTATACCCCAGCTATGTTGAGCGGACCTTAGTTACATTTTCAGGAAGAAAGCTTGTATACTGACGTGATCAGTAGTTGGATAAAGCCATTATGCTCAGTACTTTGGAAACGCTAAAGTGATTCCCTGCTAAGGCAATCGTTGATGGCCTACGGAATTCGATTCTGTGGCTGAAAGTAACAAAAAGAGTTCTAAAGGCAGTGTGTTATCAATTCCTTGATGGGAATTGGGTAATTTCTGTCCTCTTGAGCGATAGTATTGTCAATTAACGACCATCACACATAGAAATATTCAGAGGTGCCATTTTATCTGATAATTTTACTCATCCAAGTAATTACTTTCTATTTGAAATAATAAAAGATTAACTTCTTGCAAACTTTATTCTTTAGATATTTAAAAGTAGACCAGTGGTTGACGTCTTTGTTTCAAACCACAATCTGAATAACCATCGCTTCTGCCAGATTAGACTGAACATAGTAAATATCGATTGAACAAAGATCACCGACTTATTACAAAGCTGCTCAAAGCTTACTGAATAAGATGGCTGATGAGTAAGCAATTGGAAGAAGTTGAAATCGAAAATTATGAGGATATAGAGGATGGATAACGATTGACCTTCGACATAAAGAGGTCAAGATAGTACATTGGAAGAATCTCTACCGGAGTTTTTTCAACAAAATATCAGTTATTCGGAGGATGTTTCACTGTAACCTCCTTCTTACCAATCAAATTACCGTATATCACTGCTTATAAGGCGCCCCCCCCCTGCTAAAATATTTGAAGGAAGGATTCAGTAAAAAATATTTTTCCTCGTACTTCATAACAATCCCCACTATTCCCAATTTTAACCGCTGAATGGATTATTTCAGCATGAAAATCTGACTAATCATAAAAAAAAATCATTACAGACCGAGAAGAAGTATCAAATTCCTGATAATTATTTAGAATTAGCTTAAAAGCCGGCCTATCGTGCGGCATTTAAGATATCCCCACGGAGGTCTCTTGATTGGGCCTTCATCACAATAGGTAGGGAAGAGTAGATGAGATAGTCAACAATAAACTACAGAAAAACTCAAAACATTGATCGCTGCATTTAAGTATTACATCAATATTTAAGCTTACTTTTTAAAATTCAACGATAATTCTTCTTAACGCCACAAATTTAATAAAAAAATCTGATGTAGGTCCTTACTTTCCGTACAAACAATTATTTTTTTATTTCATGGATGACTTTTCACTGGATTTCGCAATTAATTTCGATTATTCCCAAATTTATTTCCAAGTTATAAAAATTTTATCTTACAAAAAATCAAAAAAAAACGTAAAAAAAAAAAAACAATCACAGTAATGAAAAAACCTAATCCAAAATTTCAGGATTGCGGGTCTGGATTTGGAAATGTTTTAATTTGCGTCCTTTTAATTATTCAATGTATTATGTTTGGGCAAAACTTCTTGAAATTGAAAATATGTTAGATTGATTTTTTAAACACTGTACTGAGAAATGATGCAGAGAAATTTTTTTTCATTTGAACATGAGCTATTGAAAGTTAATAATTGTGTTCCTTTATAACAGTTTTTATCAGTAGAACTGAAGATTTTGGAATGTATATAATTTAGTAATGAAAACTTGCGTTTATCCGGATTTTTTATTTTGCTACGGAGTCATGCATCTATTTCAAAAATGGTTTTTTATGTTGGGCTTTTAAAAGGAATTTATTTTCTTTGAAGACCTGAAAAAAAAAACAAACTGGCATTTTTATTATTTATTATTTTAGCTGTAACCATTAATGAAGAGTTTGTTTCTATAATATCACTGAATAATTGTAAAGTAAATTATTCATAAAAGTGTCTGTATAATATTTATTTTTGTATAAATATAAAAAAATGTAACACAAGGCTAAAGATGGAGATGGAGAATGCTTATCTTTATCTGTCTTATCATAAAAACTTAGCTAGCCACAAAAACTGGACCAATAAATCTATATTTTATTTCCACTGCATCTAAACAAAGACATTTTCAAAATTGCAACCTTCTTTTCATTAATAACTATATAATTTCTATTAATTATGAAGCCATAACTAGTTCTCTATGTACAATTTAATATATGGGAGTTAAAATCAGAAAATATACAATTTAAAAAAAATGAAAACACCGATTAATATTTACATTATGCGTAATAATATATTTACAAGAAACTAAACAAAATCGTACACCATTTACATTATTCAGACTATTGTCTTCATCTTTGTTCCAGATTATCAAACGTTTGGCAGATTTGTACGAACTTTACAATTCTTTAGGTGGTTGAAATGACGAACTGAACAGCTTATTTCGCAAAAATTAGACTTTCTTGTTCCAACGTGCCATGTCTAATGGATGTCAGTTATCAAAAATTATCTCCAAGACACTTCCTATTGTTCAAGTTCTCCACTGTTTAACCAGGTATGGAACTCATAAATTTGGGTCCTGTCTATCTGTTAGATCCAGTGACGAATAATGTAAATAATGTACATAATATCTTATCTCAGAAATATAGACAGAAACAAAAATGGTGTTAATAATAAAAAAAAATATATTTAAAAAAAATCCTTAATTGTTGCAGAAATATTACTTAACTGGACGAAAATTATGCGAGACTTTGATGATTAAAAATATTGTTTCGACAAAACATAAACGCAACTTTGTTTTGATATCAGACACGGCAACAAAATAATGTCTACTATAATTCAATGTGATGTTAAAATTTTGATCAGAAAATTTAAGAAAATGAAAATGTTACTTAAGCAGGTTAAATGTTACTATAGCAAGAATTTCGTTTCCTGTCAATATTTCAGTATCCCAACTACATAAATATATTCTCTCAAAACGTTGATTTTGAAACAGTGGGCTTTATCTGTACTCTGAAAAGTGATGTGATTGAAGAAAATGACGCTGATTAGATACAACCTTTATAAAATAACCGAAACTTTGATATAGATTTAATCAGGAAACTGAGATTGTGTTTGGAGATACATCCGAACAAAGGGACCCTGATAGAAACTTCTTTTTGTAATAGAGAATAAACCGACCATTTTTCATGATTTTTTTTTTTTTGGGATTTTGTTTGGTTTATTTGATAGTTTATTCTTAATATATCTAAAAATTATAAACGTTTTGTATCCAGACCTACGTGTGAAAATATGAAGTGTGAACATTTAGTGCACATTGAAAATATGAGCATAATCGCCCAAAGAAGACTGTCATTACAGGATACCTTATTCAAATTCTTAATTTCTAACCATTGTACATCTGAATTGATCAGTTTTTGGATTTTGCCTTCAAAGACTCTAAGAACGCTTCAGAAGATAAAACCAACCGAAAGTAAAACCGATTCTTATGCTAGACTAATAGAATAAATCTCCTCGAATCTCAAAATGAAATAAACGGAAGAATTTCAACAATGTTTAAAAATGGAACATCCGTACGTATATATATATATATATATATATATATATATATATATATATAAAATAACAAGAACAGAAAAAGAAAATCACCTTCAATATATTTATCGCATTTCAAAGGCGGATAAATTACCGTTATTTTGAATCCAAATTTTAAAGCAGGTTGCCACTCCCAAAAAAGTATTGTTTTGAATTGCAGAAATCCTTGTGTATTAATTCCGTTAATTTAATATATATACATAAAAATATATATAAAATATATATATATATATATATATATATATATATATAATATATATATATATATATGTGTGTGTGTGTGTGTGTGTGTGTATAAAATAATATATAATTCAGTTTGCTATATACACACGCAGAAAAAAACATGTATTTTAAAATAAATACATATAAACTAGTGTTAAATAAAAGACTTGGGTATTTTAAATCTTTTATAAATATTTCAATAATTAAACATTTTTAGATATAGTTAAAAAAATTTTATTTTTATTTTATTTTTTTAATTTTTTTAAATTACGTCTAAGATATTATTTTTAGATTTACGTTAGAATATTTGTTCCATCCATATCACGTGACGTCCGCATCTCGCGACGGACGCTACTTTTAAACAAACAGTTATTTCTGAAGAAAAGATTGAGGCCAATCTGAAATATCAAATATATATACAAATAAATAAATACTTTTCATAAAAAACATTATTATTTTTTAATTTGCACCTTTTTCTATGTATATATATATATATATATATATATATATATATATATATATATATATATATATATATATATATATATAAATATAAAGTATATATAGAAAATAGAAAAGAACATATTATATATGATCCGGGGTTCCTTAGTATTATTGTTTTTATTTTTAAGATTAAAGTGCTCCATACTGAAGAAGAAATTTATTATATATATATATTTATATATTTAAAAAAATATGATTCATTCATTTCATGTTTAAAAAGAGAAAACAGATTAACTTTTGATACCAGGATTGGTCTTAGTCGTTTCATCCTCAAGCATGAAATTTTAGGATGAAACGAGACTAAAACACCAAAATAACTTAATTTTAATAATTATTTGGATATTTTTTTTTTTTTGAAACATGAGAACTTTATGTAGGTGAGGAATCATATTTTTAAACAAAAAGATTATTATTTTACATATATATATATATATATATATATATATATATATATATATATATATATAAACTCTGTTTTTTAAAAATTTGTGCATTCATCTATCTATATATAACATTTTCTGACATCCGTTAGTCCGTCCACCCGTCCGTCACACCCTCTATAATAACCATACACTACCGATTAGAACCAAACTTTGTGGAGAATTGCAAACAGGTAACGGGGTGCAAAGTACAGTTGGCTTTTCTCTGGTGCGTAACTTAGAATAATAAATTTTCATTCATTTTTTGGGAAAAATGAAACGTTTTATTATTTAACATACAAAATAATCCCACTATTTTAAAAACAATTTAATATTTAAAATAACAACTACTTATCTAATAAAAATCCAATATTGTTTTTGCATAAAATTTCTCAAAGTTTTCATACATGCAAAAATCCAGTTTTCCAGAGAATTATAAACAAATCACCAAGAC
>CAHIKZ030002272.1:250000-272500 GCA_903632075.3 Acanthosepion pharaonis | reverse complement strand
TTACGATTGAGTCAATATACTATTTCTGCTGGTTGTCATATTTCATATTGTACTGTATAAATAATATTATCAATAAATCATAGGCTGTCTCAGTGACAATTCTTATTATTTCTGCAGTTACATTTTTATTTTCTTCTTACATTTGTGTTGTCTTTTGGCACTTGATATAATTATTAAATAATTTCTTGTTATGATGGGATATTGATGGTTTTAGAAATCTAACTCAACGATTCTGTATAAACATTGTCTTTGCTTTCTTCTGGGGTTTTATATATTTAGCATTAACTTCGACACACATTCCCTTATTACTAGAGTTAGTTATTAATATATATTTTACCGATTTATGTTCATCTATATTGCACTGATTTATCTCGTATATATATATATATATATATATATATATATATATATATATATATATGCGTACAGGTAATAAATCCATTGGTATGTAATCCAATTGGATCCTAATAATATCAAATATTAAAACTGATCCACAAAAAGAGCTCCATGTATTTATTATAACAGAGCATATAAATTACACAACAAGATCCCAAATTACCTCATAATGACTATCTTCGTGCCCAAGCTGACTTGGTTTTGCAGGTCAACGACTGATCTCGTGGAGGAAACGGAACATATGACACATGGAGCCTAATGTATATCCCAAGCAATGCTTTTCGTACCCAGTATTATAGATAGATAGATAGATAGATAGATAGATAGATAGATACGAGCAGTTTTATATAGATATAGACAGACAGATACAGATTTACATTGGTATAAACAGTTTCAGATAGATAGATAGATACGGGCAGTTTTATATAGATATCGACAGACAGATACATATTTATATTGGTATAAACAATTTCAGATAGATAGATAGATAGATAGATAGATAGACAGACAGACAGAGGAGACTGGGGGAGAATAACAACAAGTGTAGGTTATAATTTCAGATCGAAAACATTAAAGATACTACGACGCTCAGATTTAAGCTCAAATTTTTGACGTTCTGTGTAACGAGATTTTTAAAAGTATATTCAGTTTTCTATCCAGACAGTTTATGTTACCGTGAAAGGGAGTCTCTTTAAAATAAAATTCATGACTCAATACATTAACCATTCATTGTAACAAGTCTGAAAATTATTCTGCAATAAAGAATTCAATTCAATTTACTAAGATGAAAATATTTCATAAGACCAATAACTTCTAATATTTCTACTGTAAATTCATGTTCCCAAACCTGCAACATATCAGCTTTTTTTTTAACAATACTACTACTATTAGAATGTAGGATACATCAAAGGACTGCATTTTTATATAATAATGTGATGACACAAAATTGATGAGGCGCATATGGCTGCCGAATGATAACTTAACATTAATAGTAAACAGTGGGACAAAGCACGCAGTATGTAAGCATTCACACAAGAAGAAGATAAAAGGAAAAATTAATGAAACAGGGTGAAAGCAACTGAAATGAAAACGTGCTTTGTTGTGAGAATAAAGCAGAAAGAGTAATAACGTTTAAGACTGCTGGTAAATAGCGTTTATTTTTATTTTATTGAAAAACGTTCATTTTAACCATAAATTTGAATAAAGCCGAAGACCGCATTCTTGCTCAATAAAACGCCCATCACATTTTGCATACAAGTGCTTTTATTCATACTTCAATGCACATTATCTTTTAAAGCAATCTTCAATTTCTACACATTATGTTTAAAACCGATGTTTAATGTAAACAGTGAGACAATGTTTAGATCAAATGAATTTTAAACACAATACATTTATAAAGTTGATTCTTTGCTTTCTGATTTGAAACTACAATTTATATTAGTAAATTTGAAAAAAAAATATACAATGTAACCCGGATATAAGAGACCTGGATATAAGAGAAACCCGGATATAAGAGAGATTTTCTCTGGTCCCAAATTTATTTTGTGTTAATGTATATATAATAGACCAAACCCGGATATAAAGAAACCCATATATTCCCAATATAAGAGACTTCTTTCTTTGGTCCCGACAACTTACTTTTTATCCGGGTTACACTGTATTTCAGTTATATAACTGTTTGATTGTAATGTCCTATATATGCATCGGTGCATTAAAATTGGTATTAACCAACCGATGTTTGTAAAATCGCCATTACATACAATGAGTTGTTTCCTCGTAAAATGTAGGGAAAAAATTGTGAAATACAGTGTAACCCGGATATAAGAGAAGATTGAGACCGGAGATTAGAAGGATTTTATATCCGGGTTTCTCTTATATGGGTTTGGATATTATATATATACATTAACACAGTATATAATTTGGGACCAGAGAAAATCTCTTTTATATCCGGGTTTCTTATATCCGGTTTACGCTGTAATAAATTTCATACGTTTATGTTTCATTGCAATTCTAATTATCGCTTTTTAAAAAAACAAACCTAGTCGAGCAGTGAAGATAATTAAAATAATAGCGGTATCAAACAAAAGAAAAACTGTTCTTTTGACTATTCGCATGAACATCTAAGTTTGCCAAAAATAGTCTCTAGATTATTTAATTTCTTTATCTTTCACGCTCTCTTCTTTCGTATCCGTTGCTGTTTTTCCCTATGCCCGGTATGTTTGTTATAATTTCCAGTTTTAATATGTCCCACCAGATGTTGGTAAATATCGTTCTCCAGATTTTTTGAATATCTTCTTAATGAATTCTTCGGTAATATAGTTTGTTGTTTTCAGTTCATCTCTACATCAAATTCTAGAGAAGAGTGCCTATATGGCTTTTCAACCCATATCTGGTGATAAAAGGAATTGATGCAGGTATTTTTTTTTGCATTAGAGCGAAAGAACAGGC
The DNA here is from genome assembly GCA_903632075.3 of Acanthosepion pharaonis. Lineage (NCBI taxonomy): Eukaryota > Metazoa > Mollusca > Cephalopoda > Sepiida > Sepiidae > Acanthosepion > Acanthosepion pharaonis. The sequence goes on along the minus strand of CAHIKZ030002272.1, from coordinate 269,656 downwards.
AACAGACTAGGTTTGAATTTGATCTTGGTTCGCTGATTCCAGGTTCTTTGCAGATAACCGTTGGGCTAACCAAACCTACGTGTTCTTATTTGTTCTCTTATATTATCTTGCACTGGATTAGTAAAGCTTCAACGAATTCAAAGAAAAAAAATGAGACGAAGATGGAATTTTCGCTGATCACTGGATCTGATAAGTTTCCAGCACCATTACTTCGAGCAGTTGAAGAGAATAATTCAGAGTAACTTTGTTTAAGTTTGTTTGTTTTTTCATAAATGACATAAGAGAAGCTAATAAGTTTCTTGAACTGATAAGAAAAGCAAGATACCAGTTTATAGCAACAATCAGAAGATGTAAGACCAAGCTGATATATATATATACACACACATAGATACATGTATATATATACATATATATGCATATATATATATATATATATATATATATGTATATATGTATATGTATATGTATATATATTCCTTTAATAATGACACCAATAAGCTTGTGCGTGAATATAAAAAGATCCAATAGAAAATAGACAAAACATGTCTAAATTATTCAATGAAACATGACTCAATAAAAACATTCTGCCAAATTATACGCAATAATATATATATATATATATATATATATATATATATATATATTAAGAAATGGACAAAGTCCGACAATTTATTTATTAAAGACATTTTTTTTTTATGTTTAACGTTCTTTTTATAGATACAAGTACTTAAGTAAATGCTCTGTTTATAATAAACAGTATTGAATAACATTTACTTAATTGAATGTCCGAGAAATTTTCCTAAAAAATTCGTCCTTTCCAGGATTCGAACCTGCATCCTATACGGAACCGTCATTTACGCTGACGTGATTGACCGCTATAAAAAAATTCAACCTTATAACCGAACGATCCTTTTATATCCGAATGAGTAACTTAACGTTAATAGTAAACAGTGCGACAAAGCACGGGTTTGTAAGCATTCACACAAGAAGAAGATAAAAGGAAAAATTAATGAAACAGGGTTTTTATAAACTGAAATTTAAACGTTTTTGTTGTGAGAATAAAGTTTGAAAAAAGAAAAACGTTTAAGACTGCTGGTATGACTGGTTTATATATATATATATATATATATATATATATATATATATATATATATATTTATATATATGGGGTTTTGTGTCATTTTAAGAGAGAGAAAGAGAGAGAGAAAAAGAGAGAAAGGTGCAATGGATAAATTGTCGTTTTATCCTGCAAAAATGGAAATAACATTGTCACCTCATTTCAACCGATATATTTACCAAAATTACACAAAAATGTCTTGATATACTAAAGAGCCAATTTATTCGATAAAATCACTATTGGCTTCAACCACGGCCTCCAGAAGGTTTCGGGATCTCCTGCTAATCTTATGGACGGTGAATTAAGTTGAGTTTAAGTTGGTGAATGCTGCAATAATCTTTGCATCCGGCAGCAAGACCTCTGATCAGGAAGTTTTGAGGTGAATGAAACCAACACTTAATTGCCGTTGTTCCCTGGTTCAGCCTGACCTGAGGTGGTAGAACCTGTTAGAGTCCCAGCTAGGGGCAAATACTTGAACATCAATCTTGGGTCAAAACACTATAAAAATGAAAAAATATTTTTTATACTAAAAATACCAGTAATATTTTTTTTAAAAAAACAATTATTACCAGCAATACATTTTTTTAAAAAAATATTCCTACCAGCAATATATTTTTTTAAACAAAAAATTATTACCAGTCCTACATTTTTCGAAAAAAATATTACTAGCAATACATTTTTAAACAAAATTATTACCAGCAATACATTTTTGAAAAAAATATTACCAGCAATACATTTTGGAAAAAAAATACCAGCAATACATCTTTGGAAAAAATATATTACCAGTAATAGATCTGAGTCTTGATAAAGATATCTTTACAAAAATACGTCAATGTAACCTGATCTAGAAACTGATTTCTTGCAAAGAATACATATTCTTTTCATGGGAATCTATCCTAAAATTGTTGGTTCATTAAGGTTCACATACAGTAAAGCAAAATAAACCTGACCAAACAAAAATATCCAAGACAAATATGATGTAATATAAAGAATATACATGAGCTCTTCGAGAAAACAAACGTGGATAACATATCATATTCTTAAAATAGCGGTCCTTACCAAAAATATATGCCAAATAAGAATGTCAATAAAATCAATTTCCCTATAAACTTTATATCTGGGAAGAATACATCAATGATACCAGACTCTCTACAAAACCCACTTGACAAAAACACGTTAATGAAACCTAATCCATAAACTGATATCTTACAAAGAATACATATTTTATTCATACGAATCTACTCTAAAATTCTTGTCGGCATTAAGTAGACCATTGAGGACACATGGCACAGTGGATAAAGGCATTGGTTAGATCCAGCGACAGGACCCAAAGAGTGTGAGTTCAATAACTGGTTAAGGTGGTGGAGAGGGGAATTAACAGGAGATAATTGACAACTGACATTCATTGTCTAATTGCGAAACTGAAATTATGTCTATAGCACATGGAACTAGAACCGTCTACTCCAGTGAGCGAAATAAAGGGTTCAGTTCGACATTCCAACCACCTGAAGAAAGCCGGAGCGTACATCGACCGAAACGTTGTAATAAATATGGCAACAAAGATGAGGACAATAGTCTGAATAATGTAAATAGTGTACATAATACCTCATCTCAGAAATATAGACACATCATATTTGGTGTTACAAGATTTGTTGATCTACAAAAATAATCAAATTTGTGTTCTTTAAAAAAAAAGGTCATATCAGGAATTATATGGCAACAGAAATTGTCTGAGAGAAATAACTGGTTTAACGTGCTTTGTGGCATGGTGCAGAAATATGTTTTTAGACAAAATGAAAATTTTCAGTAAAAATTCTCAATTGTTGGATATGATGACCTTAAGATAAATTGATGTTAATGCCTCCGAATTGAAATGATAAGGCATAAAGTCGCCATCTCTAATGCTCACGCCAAAAACCTTCGTAATCATCATTAGACTCATTCAAATATGAGGACAATAGACCGAATAATGTAAATAATGCCGTATCATTTTAATCAAAATATATTATTTTAGCAACTTTTTTTCATACTGGCCACTGTCCTCATGAATCCCGATACCCAAAACTTTTTAATATTCGCATCCAAGTGATTAAAGCACGTCATGCTTTCCAAATTTATTTTTTTTGAATTGCGTTATGGTGCTTCTTTTCTCGCAGATGGTTCTCAACTAAACCTACTATACTATGTAGTCGATAAGATCAAAAACAAAGAACGCGCATGCGTGACATCATAAATATAAATGGCGACAATTTACCCATCACAACTGTATATATATACAGGGTGTCCAAAAATACAGACTCTAATAAGAGGACAACGAAAATAGAGATGCAATCAGAAAAATGCTATAAACTTCTTTATTACTGAGAAGTAAAACAAGAACACAATCTATTTCCATACCTGATGATGTCTGTAGGAACAGACGAAAAGCTTGTAAATAATTAAAAGACCTTATGCAACTGGAATTTATAAACAGGGATCATATCATTCATATACAGGTTCGGGGTTGGTGTATCTTATTTATGTTTTTGCAAGATGTATTCTCGCCATTTAAATCATTAACCTCTATATTTGTTTTTTGTATGAATGATTCATGAATATATATATATATATATATATATATATATATATATATATATATATATATATATATATATATATATATATATTTTATTGAATTTAGTCATACAAAGAAATAAATTACTAATTTAATGTATATATGTTGAATTTTTCGCTTACAAATTTCGCTTTTAATTTATTCTTTGTATGACTGTTCATTGTAATATATTAATTATGCTACACCAACCTTAAATTTATACCGACTGATACACGATGCAAAATATCAAGAAAACAACTGGGACATTTCTCTAGTTACTGGATCATATATTCCATGTCACTTTAGCTGATAAAACACTTGCAATAACATTATTGGAATTGCTATAGTAATAGATTGAAAAACGCACTCACTTAAATGTTCGAAATTCAACTTTAGTCTTGCCACTGCGGGATCCACAATTTTGTAATTGCTAATATTAACACACTTCAAAAAACATATTTCGACTTGCATTACATTTATTTTCGTCTCGAATGTTACCTGAATTTTACCTAAAAAGAAAAAAAATGATACCCATGTCCGATGATGATAGGATCACCTATCAAAAGTAATAACATATTTATGGAACATACGAAACATCTAAAAACAGTCACAGCATCATTCAACGAATGGGTACGAGGTTAATGACTTTTTTTAAAAATTTATTAGTCAATACGCAATTTATTATATTAACCTTACTAATTTATTCTTTGTATGACTACTTCATGGAAATATTCATTTTACTGCACTAAACATAAATAAACTCTTCGTTAATACGAATCGAGTTCTCCAGTCACTATTTGTTTATCTAAAAGTAAATACGTCTAAATTAACCATCATCCCCCTTATCATTCATATATATAGCATATATATATATATATATATATATATATATATATATATTCATGAATCATTCATACAAAAAAAAAATATAGAGGTTATATATATATGCGTATTATTATATATATATATATATATATATATATATATATATATATATATTTAATTATAATAATAATAATAATAATTACGTGTATATATATATATTTATATATGCGTATTATATATATATATATATATACACGCAATTATTATTATTATTATTATTATTATTATTATTATTAAATTAAAAAAAAAAATGTTGAAATCATTTTTCACCATACTTTTCTGTCTCATTTTTCTCTCATTTGTGTTTATATATATATATATATATATATATATATATATATAAATTGTTATTACGTGTTATCGACAGTTATCTTCGTATAGTAAACTTCTATGTAAACAAAACAGGATGTCATCTTTGACGATAAACACCTCTGCTGTAATGTCCATATAACCACTCTGATGACCAATATGAAAAAGAAAAAATTCCAAAATTTGGAGTGTATTTGTCTTTATTTTTCTCTTGAAACTAAAACCAATATATGACGATTGGAATGTCCCTTGATAAAATAGAATAGACATTCATTTTCTTTTATCTTTAACAATATTTGTTTGAATATAACAGTATAGCTTGTGCGACGTGGAAGAAATCTACTTCCACTTCTTTTAAATTTACCTTTATGTCTCAGTCAAACTCTATATTTTTGAAAATTTTTGTAATTATTTTTCTGGTTATTTTCGGATTACAAAATTTTCTAAAATATGGAATCATTAATAATCAATAATAAATAATGAGTTCAAAATTAACAATCAACCCTAGACAATTCCTATGAAATAACTACGTTCTGGCCTATAGTTATTTTTACTCAATAGCCTTCAGAATAATTCAAGATATAATCGCTCTATATATCAATCGAAATTGAGTTCAAGATTGAAACAGACTGTCGCAATTTGGTGTCGGCTTCAGTATCCACTTATATATTTACGTACGCTTTATTCCAGGTATTGAGAATTTTACTCATAAATACCGCATACGCTAGAACTATATATTCATTACCCCCACAGATGCGCGCGGACACGCACGCACACATATATATATATTGAATTAATTAATGTTATACAGGATCACCTACCTACCTACTAATATAATAAAGTAACGACCATGAATTTATTTATTTCTAGGAGAAGGACAACTCTGAAATCAAAGCCTGCAGAGGGTCGTTTGGGGACCTTGTGGCAAGTAGTACAGCAGGTCTCTGTATTCGGCCCTTCAAAACGTGTGGTTGGTTCTGTACAAAGCATTCACCACTATAATTAAATCGTATGTGTCTGTGACTGAGATGTCAGTTCGTAGGAACTGAGCTGCTTGACCCTCATACGTTGACACACACATATATATATATATATATAAGAAGTCGTTTATTTATTTATTTGGGTTAAATTATTTTGCATGTTTTTATTTATTTTTTATATCACTTATTTTTTTTTTGTTTTGTTTTGGTTTAAGAATTTAATTAAAGCTATTTTTCGGTTTTGGGGTTGATTGTTGTAGTTTATTCTAACTATTATTTTGGTTGATTATCTTTATTTGTTTTTACTTGGATGAATTTATTTTACTTGTATATTTTCACTTTTCGGTTTTCGATTTTTAAGTAACGTAGTATTTATTTATTTCTTTTTTTCTTTTTATTTTATTTTATTTCTTTTTTATCGCTATATAACAGTTATAGCTATTTTTTTCGTCCGATTTTTGGGTTTGATTTTTTAGTCTAAATATATATATATATATATATATATATATATATATATTTAAAGATTTTTTAGTTTAACTATATATATATATATATATATATATAAAACAAAATATGATAAACTTTTAGTAGATTTTCGTTGCCCGGGGATATAACAGTAAGAGATAATCAAGTATCGACCATCATAAAGACTGAAAAATAAAATTGACAAAGATTATTGTTTAATCACGGACAAATGTCTTAAAATATTTTTTTTTTTTTTTACGAATTTAATAGTCAAACCCAAACTCAAACAAAAAAATTGTTTTCAATCGTTATATTTCTCCCGATTGAATAGAAATTTATTATAAACAATTGTCTTGTAAACGGAATTTTAAAGCATTCTGAATGTAAAAATAAAGAAAAAATAAATATCCAAGACAATAAGGAACACTAAAAGCCAAAAAAAACAAAGTTAAGTTTTTTGAAAATCGGTTGAAAAATGTTTTTAAGCCTTCCTGACACTTTTTTTTTACAATTTTTTTTTTTTACGAATTAATAAAACCCAAAATTGCAAATTTTGCTTGTTTTGAATCATTATTTAGAATTCTGATTTGAATATATTTTTCCACTAAACAATTGTCTTAAAAAAATTTTAAAAGCATTCTGAATTTATGTTGAAAAAGAAAAAATGCATGGAATAATAATGAAACACAAAATGTACTTAAAACAAAATGTTTGAAACAATTAATTGAAAATATTTACATATGGTTTTTGTATATTCTTTTAGTTTTTACAATTTCCTGGAGAATTACTTACTGAATACAGTCGGGTAAAGTCTCTGGATTTTGCTTGTGGTGATTCATCCTTCTCGTCTTCTGGTTTGAACCATATTTTCCACTCGGTACTTTAATATGCAAAAATATTAAATTTATTTGGTTTATTAATTATGATCTAACAAATTTTATTCATTTAGTAGCCTTTCTGTAATAATAATCTTTTTACAATTTATGATTTTTTTACTTATTGAATACAGTAAAAAAAAATGGACACCATGTGTATTTAAAGTAGTTTCCCGTTCCGGTTATTATTTTTAGTTAGGACTTGTGTATGTTTAGATTTCATTATCTTTCCCTAAAGATAAAGAATTTATTCCGATGTTTGTATTCGTACAATCAGTAGAGATCGTTAGATTATTGTTTAAGGTTGACGGACACGCATGTCTTAATTAGTTTTTTTTTTTTTTTTTTTTACGAATTGGTCAAACTCAAACTCAAAAAAATTGTTTTCAATCGTTATGAGTCTACTGATTGAATAGAATTTTTATTATAAATAATTGTCTTGTAAATGGAATTTTTAAAGCATTCTGAATGTTAAAAAATAAAGAAAAAAAGTGTGCAAGACAATAAGAAACACTACCTGCCAAAAAAAAAAAAAAAAGTTTTGTTTTATCGGCTGAAAAATATAGGCAATCCGCTCCCATATTTAAAGGAACCCACACACACAAACAACCCGATGTGAGTTGTCCCCTTCCATTTTCACGATGTCTCTTAATCGTGTTTTCAAATTGATTTTGTGCAAAAACAATTATATTTTTCCCATTTTTGGCGCTGTTAGAACCACCACAACGTAATTTTATGTAGTCCTGTGAACTTTTGTTGAAATCGGTTGAAAAATGTAGGAAATCCGATCCAATATATAAACGTTACAGACACACACAATCTGCGTTTTATAATAAGTAAGATGGACGGAAAAATTAGCGTACCAAAAAATGAATGTATAAAACGTGCTAAATGCAGTAGCTTAAAAAGAAAACACGGAAACCAAGCTAATACAATAAAAAGAGGTACTAACGCACACATAGTTTGCTTTTACACTGTATAGATATTATGAGTAGGTCTCCCTTCTAATTAAACCATAATCACATTTTTCAATTTTCGTAAATATCTTTGCTTGAGGAAGTGTAGTGAATTCTAATTAACAGCAATTATTATTTTTTATAAATAAATCTTCTCTTATTTTTACGTGGGCATCTCTCAATTTAAGTAACCCACTTTTACGTTGGGTTGGTTGATTAGTTTGAAAGGCCTATTGATTGAGAAATTGTTTTTGTTTTTTAGGATTCATCAAGCTCTTGCAGATTATCTAAAGCTAGAAAATATTTTTAGAGAATTTTTTGAGATAATAATGACTTAATGGTATACTTAGCGGTGGATGCATACCTTTCCAAGAGTATTTGCCCGTAAGCAATTATAACGAATCCAACGAGAGTTGGAACATGGATCTCCTGTAATACAGTAAGACACATGCAACCTTTCAGCACCTCGTATGACGAAGTGGTCACTTTCCACAAACCAAGTTATTTGTCACAATCGAAAAATGTGATTTTTTAAGCGTTTCGCCTCAAGCAAGGCGGGAAGTCACTAGCACGTAAGGGGTTACAGAGAGTTGGAGCGAGAGCTAATAGGAGTGATAGAGGGAGGATGAAGAGAAGGATAGGGGATAGATCAAGGCATCTGGAGAGGTCAATTGACATTACATTTGAACAGTTGGAGATTATATCTATCAGAGAAACAGGAAAGGCGGAGAGAATTCCACAGGTCAGAAGTGCGAGACGTGAAGCTATTGGAGTAGAAGAGATGGCTACATTGAACAGTTTCGACAGTGAAATCGTGAGAGCAAGATACCAGCCTAGTTGAACGCTTAAATTCCTGGAGTCTGGGAACCAGCGAAAGCAGCTCATCGGAGCAGTTACCCTGAAAGTATTTGTAAAAAAGAGAAAGGGAGGCGACGGCACGTCTGTGAGAGAGCAACTGCAGACAAGATGCCAGATCAGGGCCATTTACATTGCATATCCGTCTCTAAATTTTTCCTCCTTGAGACAAACAGAAATATTTTAACCATATATATATATATATATATATATATATATATATATATATATATATATATATATATATATACACCATGCAAGGGCGAATGGTTGATTTATATATTTGAAGGATCGACTCCGGCGAGAAAAATCTCCTGGCGCGGCACAGGGAGCCAACTTTCGTTGCGGTGGACGAAGCTATTGACCCAATGTATTTGTTCCATCTCAGGTCAGCAGTCAATGTGAGACCGAGCAGTAGCAAAGAGGTGCTCTCGTCGAGTTGGGCGTCAGTCATTCTAATGTGGGGGTAGGGATGGTTCTCTGTGGTGAATAATTGAAAGCAGTTTTGTTTTTTAGGCATTAAAGTTAACCAGCCACTTCCTGCCCCAGTCCACAACAGATTGGAGGTTCTTTTCGAAACAAACGGCCAGCGACACAAGATTTGTTATTAGAATTAAGTTTTACTCATAATATCGATACAGTGTAAAATCGAACTATGTTTTTATAAGTTTATTGGACTTAGCTGTTATTTGCAAATATCAAATTTGAAACTGTTGACAGCAGTGATATCTGCATATATTATTGTCATTTTTAAATCGTTTTTTCTTTACATTTTTTAAAAACTTTTATTACGGATTGTTTTTCGGAAACATTGGGATGGTTTAACATAAATAAAGAAAGTCCTGGGTATGACGATAAACTACGTACGATAATAAGGCCTCTGATCGAGAGACTGAATGTTTTGAGGAGTGTGGAACCAACTCTTAATTGCAGTTGTTTCCAGGTTCATTCTGAGTCGGGGTGGTACTGGCAAATAGTGAACCCTCTAACAAAAAAAACATTATGAAATCATAAATGTGCCTATTTATAGCAAAATTACCAACAATACATATTCATAGCAAAATGACCAACAACGTATAATTATAGCAAAATGGCAAGCAATATACTTTTAATATACAATGACGAGCAGTACATTTCATAAAAATATGAACCACAATGCATTTTAACTGGAGTTGGAAACATGAACCTGCGTTCAAATTATATTTAGTTCAAGGCATAAAATTGTGTTCAAAATATTTAGATTTCTGTCATAAATAACCCATAGAGGTATTGATATGCCGCTAAACCAAATCAACCAAATCTTAAATGCAGAATAAGAAGACATATACATTTACTAGCTTAAAACCTGCCCTATCTTCAAATATTAAAATGCAGTTTCAATCGTCATCTTCGGTTTGTTTTTTTTATTATTCTCTCTTCTTTTTTTTTCCAGATTCTTATATACCCAGTAATTCCTTGCGTGTTAGTGTCTTTATTGACTTGCTTTGGATGAAATTAAAATTCAAAAGAAAGATCGTTGGGCATGGCGCTAGCTACTACACACCGGAAGAACTTAATTGCAGCGGAAACGACAACAGCAACATCTACCTTGTTAGTCTATACTCTACTGTGGAGATTACAGGGTTAACAAAACTAAAAACAACTCTAGTGAATGAAGCAAGAAGTTATTAGTAGAACAACCTATTATTATGAAGTATACACCGATTTAATTAGCAACTTTACGCATTAATTCAGATGGCAATCTAGTCATATGGATTTTTTTCCTGCAATCATACCATGTGTAAATTTAATGCAATGAAACAAGAACAAAACAAAGAATAGAATTGGTGAGGCTTATTATGAGATGATTATGTGTTTTGCAACAATTGTTATCTTTTACTATTGTTTGTAATTCATCCGGTCTGTTCACAAAGTGAGAAACACAAAGCGGACATTAATTTTTAAGTTAAAATTTATGAAAGCAAACCATATTACATGTTTTAAGAAAAGAAACAAAAAGACATAAACAAGAAATCCAATAGAAAACTAACGTTGGGAGAAACATTCAACTTTTTAAATAAATTTGATTCAGATTTATTAGAATGTGCAAATTCTAAAGATCCGGAACATTTCCGTTCACTGGAATGCCACCCAAAATGGTACCATTCGCACATCATCAACAGATAATTGTTTAGTTGCTGAATTTAACTAAAAATCACGCGTTAGTCGATGTGAAGACGGTTTGTTTATTATTTTTCTTTAATAGAATACAATACGAAGAAATAGTTTCTAGGTTAACAAAATAGAAATTATAAAATGAATTATTCAAATTGAAAATTATTTCTCAATTAGATTTTGGGAAATTAGTAAGGGTTGAAAGCATAAAAATCTACACGATTTCAAATAACGACGTTAACACAAAAACTAATTATCGCTTAGAAACCAGGAAAATCCTTATCTTCGTTCTCGGCTGATATTTTTGTATGCATTCCCCATTCCGTAATCTTTAAAAAAAGATATAATCTTTTTGGATGGAAATAATTGATTTTTTTCATATTAAAAATGTTTAATACTTGATATTATTATTATTATTGCTGTTGTTGTTGTTTCCTTGGATTTCTCTTGTATACACATTTCTTTCCGGGTCTCAACATTCATATTACATAGATATAGCTCTTCGTAATATGTGAGCTGTACTTGTGAATACATTTTTGTATTACCTTAAAGTATGGGCTACCAGGAATCCTTTCAAGCGTTTATCGAAATATTTTACAATCAATCTGAGGGCTTCAACTACAACTGGAATTATTGATTTCCTCGTGTGTCACATTTTTTAGATCTCCACTTCAAGATCTTTGTATGTTGATAGTTTTTTGAAGATCTGCAAATATACCCTACAATCTGCACGTAATGTCAATAAGAAAGCATGTCCTTTTCTTGTAGTAATTAATCACGATGTCTTGGCGATTAGCTTTGATTGTTCGCCCTGTGTGTATTCTAAAGTCCCATAAAATTTCTACAGGGATTATCTCAATAATCGGGTTTGGGTGATGTTCATACCAGTTTCTTACAGTTTCCTTTCCAGCGCAGATGTTGTCCTACTTTACCATGCTGTATTTTATATTCAGTCGGTGCTAACACCATGCAACCTGATACAAGATGGATAACTTTTCTGGATATCTCTGCATTTCGGGTTAAAACCATCTGTCAATATGTTTGCTTGGTAATTTCTAGTGAGTATTTATTGGTCTTGTTAAGCAATAATAATAATAATAATAATAATTATTATTATTATTATTATTATTATTATTATTATTATTATTAACACGTAGGGAAGTGCACAATGTAAGAAAATAAAAGGTTGGTCATCACTAGCTACTTTATACCTAGCTAATCTGCTTCACTACCCATTTATTTATTATAATATACTCATTCACCATAAGAATTTATCCGTTACCATTTGTTCTTTCATACATTACAATACGTCACACACACTTGGCCGGTACTGTCATGTCAATACGAAGGCGCTTTCTAATCACAATGTCTGGACGATTAGCTTTGATTATTCTGTCTATACGTATTGTAAAGTCCCATAAAATTGTTACCCGTCTATATAACCTCCGTAACCTGGTCTGGGTGGGGTTTATACCAATTTTTTGCAGTTTCCTTTCCATAAAAGTTGCAGATTTTCCAATGCGGATATTGACCCATTTTAACATGCCGGATTGTATATTCATTGGGTGCCAATATCGTGCAACATGATACAAGATGATCAATTGTTCTTGGATACTGATCACAGAATCTGAATTTTTGGTTAACATAATTTTCACTATGTGCTTGGTAATTTATAGTTAGCTAACATTGGTCCAAGGCAGCAAGATTATTATTATTATTATTATTATTATTATTATTATTATTATTATTATAGCTTATGTTTCCTGCTTTATATCCTGTAGATCCGGGTCTAATTTATGATCCTTAGGCCCTATGTGAGAATTGTTATTTAATTGATAGCACTTTTCTTAGTATATGACATGTTCCTAGTAGGGCGATTTTCTGGGCAACGTGTATGTTGATGTTACTTGGGAGACTCTTAGTAAAATTATCCATTCCTTTACTCACGAAGTTCAGCGCTGCGATTATTATTGGTACCGTCTCAGTCTTCATTTTCCACATCCTGTTAATCTCGATCTTCATGTCCTTGGACAATTTCTCGATATTTTCATGGAGGTTGTTTCTCTCAGGTGGTATAAGTAAGCATACTGTTGTGGCGGCCTCCCTCTAAGAGTCTGTTAGACACTTCTGCCTACTATAAGTTTAGTAGGAGAGAAGGTTCGGGGAACAGTGAACTGTGAATAGACTGAGCTCTAGTTCATTCGATACACTCTCACTAATAGTGTAATATTCTTCTGGTGTACTTACTGTTTAATATACGATATATCTGCAAAATTGTTTTTTGTTATTAGTTAACCATTTACTTGGTCACAACACATACACATTCTAAATTTCTTGTCTTTTTTAGGATAATATCAGGTCTGATGACTTATTTCTCTGTCAGTTTGAATTGGGATTTGTCAGATTATAGTAACATCGTTATTTGGGGTAACTGTGTCTGGTTGGTGGTTTCGATTTTGTGCTTCTTGCAGTGCACATATGTGGTTTTCGAGTGCACATATGTTGCTACCTTGTTATGTCTCTGGGTATATTCATTTTTTGTCAGTTTCGAACATCCTTACCTAATAATGTCTACACTTACATAATATTTTCCGCAGATCCTGCATTTCGGGTTATTTCTATCCTTGATTATGTGTCAGTGATAGGATTTGGTTCCGAGGCTTTGGTCCTGAGCTACAATAATTACGCCTTCTCTCTCAGCATTCATCTTGGTTCCCTTTAGCCACTGATGTATTTTCTGTTGTTCCACATCAGCTTCTTTCGTTCTTTTTATGTATTTGCCATGCAACGCCTTGTTTTCCCAGTTTTGTTGCAATTTCATTTGGCCAAGTTGTTTTGCTTTCTGCTTTACTCGTTTCGCATAGATGGTATTTGCTTCTTTTTTTTTGTTGGTAGGATTTCACGTATATTAAGCTGTCTTGAAGAGTGCAGATTATTTGTTGATTGGTGTATTACCATTTGCAGGAGACGGTCATTGTTTTTTTGTGAAGTAGGCTTCCAATGTAATTGTTTAGTTTATTATTATTATTATTATTATTATTCACAGCAATATCCTTTCCTTCCTGTTTAGTACAATCCAATAAAATTCACTTACTGAGACTGAGTGCCAGGTTGTAAACATATACTCTATTTGATACGTAACATGTAGAGCGTTCAAATTTTCTTTATATTGATCTTATTGTTTTGATAAACAGTTGAACATAGTGTTATCTTTTGAATCTCTTGTCAACAAGGACTGTCAGTGATTTTGCTAATGTTCTTATCTGTAACTTTTTATCTTACTTCGAGCTTCAATTGTTTTACAATAATCTCATGTTGACAGATTTTCAATTCAAGTTCAGGTGCGTTATCTTGAAATCTTTTTTTCATATTGTTTAACTGATACATTTTACCTCAAAGCACTACCATATCTATGCGAAAATATGATTGTCTGCGCATAGACATAACAGAACTGTTAACTGTTATATCAGTATAATGTTGAAATCCCAACGGATAGTTATTTTATGACTTACTATGATTGGTTCAGGGTGATTTTTATGTCGTATACTGTCATACTGGAATATCGTCTAATGAACACACTGCCCTGTCTCATCACGTTTCTATTTGCACTCTTGCGTTGTCAAGATTGAAAATCAGATACTAGTTCTTCAATAGGCTGAATATATATATATATATATATATATATATATATATATATATATATATATATATATATATATATATGTGAAAAGTGTATATAAATATAAATAAATATATATATGTATAATTATTTATATATTATATGCGCGGTACTTATTAGAAAGCGCTCAATATCAGAGATAGAGCTAACATATTTCACGTTTTATAGATGTCAGTTTGACGATCCCAAAGGTTTCACCCAGGGTCACAAACTCACATCTATCCAACCAAATATATATATATATATATATATATATATATATATATATATATATATATATATATATATATCCAAATATATATATATATATATATATATATATATATATATATATATATTGAATATGCAGCATTTTACGGCGTTTGCATGATCATATAAAACGGTATTTGTATAGGCTGAATAATGTGCAGCCATTATAAATGCCTCCGTCTCTACTGTTAGCCCTGCATTCTTCAGCGACAGATGTGTTTGTATTTTTCTACGTCGACATTATTTATTCTTAGTGCATGTAGTTTTTTCTTCCCAAATATTTTATAGATAGTTTAACCCATTAGTTTTAGCAGGATTCTATGAATTTAGCTGCATTATTATTATGTTGGAGTCGCACATTGACGCTTCACAACTGAAGTGCTTTTTAGACAGTAAATGATGATAGTTTTCTGGGCGTCTACAATTGTAATTTCATTCCAGTTTTCATTAGGCGTCCTTTCAAATTCTAAGTGCGGTTCCGAGTGCACCAACTAGAACAAGAATTACCTCAACTGCACCATGGTATTTTTCAATGACTTAAGTTTATTCAGAGTTGATTCTTGTGTTGTATGAAACAGTAAAATAAATAATTTATTCTTAATACTATCTTTATAATAATAAAGTCTGGTATTGTGCTTCATTGACATGATATGTCCGGATTGAGAAGTATTATTATTATTATTATTATTATTATTATTATTATTATTATTACTGTTTATTAAAAAAGATCCTTCTATATCGGCGTTAAATGGGGTTACAGGCGTTTAGTTTTAGCAAACTTCAAAGAGGAAAGTCCGCAGTTGATTGAATTGTGACGACTGTCATACCTTTTTAAATATTGTGTTAAAGTGGCATATTTTTATATATTGAATCTAACACTGAATACAGTGTAGAAAAGCAGTTATGCAGTATATGCTACAAAAGTTTATTACATTATTTACTTATGCATATAGTAAATATTTACGTTATAATAACAGTCATTCTTTTGTATTTCATCTTTACTATAGTAAATATGAACAAACGTTTCCAAAAATACATATTTACAGAAAGATGCATTGACAAAATGTAAAAAAAAATCTAATGTGACGAAACGGAGAAAATTAGATGAAATAATTTTATTTATAGAATCCTGCATCTGCAGGAAGAAGGGTTGGATTGAAGGTTTAGAGAAACAAGGGTTTGAGGAGCGTGGAACCACCTCTTAACTGCTGTTGTTTCCAGGTCCAATCGGTGGTAGAATATATTATGGTCCAAGCTAGGGGCAAATAGTTAATCCCTACACTATGATAGCATAAAAATATTTTTTTCTAGTAAAAATTACCAGAAATACATTTTCATAGTAAATAAATTACCAGCAAGACATTTTTGTAAAAAAAAAAAATACCAGCAATATATTTTTATAAAACAAATAACTAAAGCTCCCAAGAAAATTAAATTTCGGCATTGAATGACCCATAAGGATTTGATATGCCGCTAAACAAACAAACGAGCCCATAAAAATCCTAAGCCCAATAAAAGACAGGAAGATGTGGAGAGACATGATCTCAATTCTATAATCAGATAGCATTCATCGTCTTACTCATTAACCTCTTTTTGACAATTATATGTTTAAGGCATTTCAGGACAGTAGTGCGCTCAAATTGCTCCCAGCAAGAAAACGTAATAATTCGTGCTCATAATTCAATACAGCACTTTGAGATGTAACTCTTCACACAAAATTCAGATGGCAAAGAAAAAAAATGTTATGCTAGTCTTCAATCCATTAATGGTTTCATTAAACCTAGCCGATGAATCTGTTTTCCATAAACATGACTTAAATTTGTGATTTTTTGTCGTTGGCTGCCGCCACAGAAAAGATAATCGCTAGAGAAGAATTCACTGCCAAGTTGGAATATTACCAGTGGCAAATTTAGCTGTCAAGCGTTTCCATAATTCCTCATATAGTTTTTAATGGATTGTTTAAAAGTTTAATTGCTTAAAGAAAATTTTAATCTCGCTGAAGAACAAAGAAACATCAAAACACGAGTACCGATATATTTTCTGCTGGGATTAGCTCTTCGTCACACAAAAATATGATGGGTTGCATCATGATATTTTTGTGCGATGAAGGACTAGAAAAAGTGATAACAGTTACTGGATTTGAAAATTATTTTAAGAAAAAGATTGTATCCGGAAAGTAACTCGGTCAATAAAGCCGAATACGTACTCATAAAGAAACGGATAATATCAAGATTACCATTTGTTGATCACAAATGGAATCACATATGTTACATTAAACTCGTGGTTATCCTACATACCTTAGCCGCAATGAGAGTTATTGTAATTCCTGTTTACGTTATGACTATCCTTTTATTTTTGCCTTAAACTACTGCGACGCTTTAGCCTTGCTTTCTGGCCTGGATTTTTTTACAACTCTGTCCATGAATTTGGAATTGAGGCAATATATATATATATATATATATATATATATATATATATATATATATATGTGTGTGTGTGTGTGTGTGTGTGTGTGTGTGTGTGTGTGTGTAGGTAAGTAGGTAAGTATGTGTGTGTGTGTATGTGCGTAATATAGGTACTTATGAGTGAAGCAGTCTGGAGTTCCATGGCGGTAAGGTCGAGGAGGAGAGTCCAGACTGAACGCGACTAAATCCCAAAGACCCCAACGGTGAAATAGGCAAAGACCTACACAGTCTCAACGGTCAAACCGGCGGAAGAGTGTAGCGCCGTCAGGTTGGCGTAATCTATGCGAACCTGGGCATACGAAGCATCCGATAGCACGATGCAACCAGTTTTGCCAGATCTCACATGTCTTAATTCACTTTAAGCAGCGCAGCATTCTCTACCAAAATCAAATTCACGCGAATGGCTTCGTCAAAATATCTTTGATTCACAGCCGTCTCCGCCACCGCTACTAGGGTGAGGTTGGAGAGAAAAGAAATAAGTGGAGGTAATGATGATCCTGATGATCGGATGCTAATGGGTGCCTACGATATATAGAAACCTCCAAAGACTAGTTAAAAAATGAGCATTCATGAGGAAAAAATTCCCTACACTTTTTTCGTCAAAATATGCTATTATTACGAGGGAAGAGCAAATGATGTTTTTTTTATTAAATTATATTTTTTTATCCTTTTTAGAACCTTCAAAATTTTGGTTAAATTTATTTTTAATTTCATCAGCGGTTGACCATAAATTACTACAGGAATTTTTTTGCATTGAAAAACACATTGTTTTGGCAATTCTTGAAAAATCAAATAATTGTCGGATTATAACTAAACATTTGGGACTTATTTACAAATGGATGAAATTATTTTTTGATATCATTCCTTTTTCGAAAATCTTGGTAAAAATATTTTTTAAATAATTTAATTTTTTGAAATTTTGAGAAATTCATTTTTGTATGACATAATGTTTATATTAGTTATAAGCAGAAATCCTTGGGGAATTTAAATCTTTAATTTGATTTGCAATTCAAAACCGACAAATCTGCTATTAAGCATAAGATAAAAATAAAATAAACTAATACAGTATTAGTTTTTAAGTTTTTAATTGCTTTTGTGAATAAGATATACTATAGATATTTTTGCCTTAAGATTAACATTTTAGTTATAATAATATATAAAGTTTTAAATCTTTTTTAAAATTCTACATTAATTTGTACAGGTTAGATGATATTGTTATTTAACTTATATCTGTTTCTGCACTATGAAGCTGTGATTAGTAAATATTACTACTTCAGTGGAGAATGACTAGCCTATTTTTTTATTGTTTAAAGAAAAATATTTATTGCTACGTAAAGAACAAAAAAAGGAATTAATTATTAACATGTATAGACGGAAGTGATTGTAAAATGTTTGTCAATGTAATCGTTAGCTGAGCAATCTTCCTCTTATAGTGTATTGAAATTAATGGTGTCATTTAATGAGAAAATAGATGCAAGAAGATTGTGCTTTCATATTCCGGTTGGTCTTGCTAATAAAACTAAACTGAATTCTTTAAATAAATGTTCAGTAGAAGTAATGAAATATTTTTGGACCTTATTGAAATATTAAGACTAAGAAGAAATCTCGCGTCCCTTTCTCGTCCTCTTGTTTGTTACCTAAAATACACTACGCTTTATTCTCACGGTGTTTCAGAGACCAGTACACGTATTTCGCTTTCGTACCATTTATCTCCTAATATTATATTTACTAATCTGTTAAAGGGCTCGTCTTTGTAGGCAACTTATGTCATGGTACACACACATTCCTTCAACAGTGCTAATGCTTCACAGGTGGATGGAATTTGTGTACGTGGAAATTATCGTAAAAGAATTTTGATTTAGAGCGAGATGGAAAAGGATGGAAAGATGCCACTTCCGACATATTGGATTCATTATTGAGACACGTATTACAAAAAATAATATGAAAATTACACTTCGTAATTCTCGAAGTCCCAACAATATACTTTCATTTGTAGATGCTGCTTAATTTCGATAACTTCGGCTTGCAAACTGACACTCAGACTTCACATTATATCAGTACTTTAGCAAAACTA
>CAHIKZ030002272.1:97500-245000 GCA_903632075.3 Acanthosepion pharaonis | reverse complement strand
TACTGCGCTTTTTGAACAAACTTTTGTGGACAGCTGCTGAAAAAACCCTTTATACCAGTGAGCAACGCCGAAGTTTTAGCAAAAATTGAAACAAGAACGAACACTTATACTTAACATCAGAAAAAAGTCAGTTTAAATTTCTAGGGCACATAATGAGAAAAGAGGACTTAGAAAATGGTACACTCGCAGGACATATTAATGACAAAAGGGACAGAAGGAAACAGCACATAATCTACCTAAACGATGATAGTGTGAGAATAGCGATAAGTAAAAAGATAAACTTTACTTACCTACAAACGATAAGAAATTGTTAGTTGATTGATTTTGTTTAGCGGCATATTAACATCTCTATGGATCATTTAATACTGAAATCTAGATATTTTGAACGCAATGGCTTCAACTAAATATATTTTGAACGTAATTTCATCGTATGTTGGTAATTTCTCTATAAAATTGTGTTCTTCGTTGTTTAACTATAAATAGGCTTTGTTATAAAAATGTATTGCCAGTAATTTTACTATAAACATTTATTTTATATTTCATGGCGTTTTGCTTTAGTTAAATATTGTGTCATGGCTGGTATCCTAACAGGTAATACCAGCCCGGGTCGCGGTAGCCCTGGGAATAAAAGCTGTTTCCATGCTCCTCAAATCCCCACATCCTCCATTCAGAAATTGTGGAAAACCATGATCGCCAACATCTTGAAGGAATACGATACATAGAAAAATATGAAATACATAGAAAAATATGAACAAGAAGGACAAGAAGTAGAAGACATTACTTGTGTAAACTGAGATTAAAAGTAAATAATAAAGCATAATATATAAATAATTTCTCATTGTCAAAATTCTCATTTCATCCAAGCATGCGTATATTTTAGGCTAATTGTTAGATATATGAATGTACTAATGTTGTCAAAAGTGATTTCATCATCAATTTTTCTAATTGCATTTTTTCTGTAAATTGTTAGTGGTTTATTTTGTTAGGCATTATATTGTTTATGTTGAATATTTCTTGGATATTGAACTAAACAAGCGTTCCGTGATACTGGAAAAATCCGATACAATACAGATTCATGAAGAACACTTAAGAACAAACAAAGTACACGTTACAAATTCTATCAACACACACACACAAAAAAACAAATCTGTTCTTTATTGATTTTGAAAGCCGGAAATTCTCAGAAGATATTGTAGAACATTTGTTGAATTGTACCCCGAAACCAGGCAAATCGACCACTCTTTCGAGGAATTAAATAAAAATTTTAAACAAAGAACTTTGTTCTTCCACCAAAATAATATGCACACACACATACACATGCGCGCGCACACCTACACACACATGCATGTATTTAGTAAAAGTTTATAAATGTATGAATAAAAAATTTTCATATTTATTTCTTCAAAAATGCGTAAATATTGCTTGAATTTGTTTTAACTGCATTCATTTTTAGAAGGTTGTAAATATAAAATTATTCTTGTAAACAAACAATCTAATAAATAAATAATGTTTAATATTTTTGTTGTCAATACTTAAGAACAAGTAAAATGTATAAATTCATTTTTATACGTGTAAATTTGAATACAATTCTAATCATCATTTTTAAAGTAATAAAAATTGCCGATGGAGTGAATGTAGTTAAAATTATAGCAGTGTCAAGAACAAAGAACATCCTTTTGACACTACGTTTTTTTTGTTTTGTTTTTTTTTTTGTTTTTTGGTGGACACGAAGATCCAAGTTTACTAAAAATATAATAATAATGATTTAAATAATAATATTCTATTTACTATTTAACAATAATAATGAAGATTTTATTCATGAAGATTAACTTAAAATTTTGTTTCTACCAGTAGTATACGTTTCTCTATATTATATTATTTTTATTGAATGAATTCCTTTTAAAGGACGAAAGCGTTAACATGAGATTTTTTTTTTCTACGTTGTCATTCAACTGCCTAACACATGCTATAAAGATTACATCGAACATTATCAATATGTGTTCTGTAATGTTATTAATTAAATGTACTGTTTTATTTTTCAGATACATTGGAATAATACATCCGTTCGAGGCGCACATCGTTTGCAACCGGCGTCGTATCATCTGCGTAATCTGTGTCGTTTGGCCCTTGGCACTCCTGACCGGCATCCCAACTGTTCTTTTCAACACAGTGAAGAGTGCACATTCTAAGTCCCCCTGGCGTTTCTGTATGATGCGTTTTCCCAACAACCATAAGCTTTACTACTTGATTTACAAATTCGGCGAGTTTTCCGTCTTCTACTTTGCCCCGCTCATCCTGCAGTTGGTCCTTTATTGTATCATAACCAAGCATCTTTTTCTGGGTAGCGAGCATCTCCACCGACCGGTGATGACCAGCTGGAGCGAACACGGTTGCCGGGCAGAACGATCATCTGATGCTCTCCAGGCTCGCAAGGGAGTCGTCAAGATGCTGATCATGAGTGTCTTGGTCTATTTTCTCAGTTACTCACCACACCAGATTATGCTCTTTTATAACACTATTTCGCCTCGCCCCTTCCCGGACACGTGGTCCTATCACGTCTTTGTAATGGTCATCGCCTACGTCAACTCGTCAGCCAATCCGGTGTTGTACAGCATCTTCAGTCAGAACTTCCGTCGCCGCTTCAATTACATCCTGTGTTCGACCGTCGAGGAGAATAGCCGACAACAGACATTTACTTCATCTAACTCACGCATGTGGCGACTGACCAGTCTTCGTTCTGCCACTACAGAAGTTTAATTTAAATATGGTATTATCAATGAAAAAAAAAAAGACCAGTTGTTTATCAACTACTTTAATGTAAAACAAGAGACAAATATTTGTTAGTTTTAGTTCCAGTGTTTGACAGAGAAGATTATAACTACTGATTGTATTACAAATTGTAAATGAAAAGTGACATTGCCACAGGCATGCATATATATATATATATATATATATATATATATATATATAATTGTGTATTACTTCTTACTGTAATCGATATTTTTAGTGGCTACACGTGTTTGAGGACGCCCGTTGTTATTTATCTCACTGTGTAATAGCATAAAGGAAACAGAGATAGCTACTAAAACAAGTGTACAACCTAAAAATAACGTTTACAGGAATAATGTCAGATAAAAAAACATTTTAAAAATAATATTCTTATATGTATATGTATGCATGTATATATTTAATAACAGTGTTTGTGAGCAACAACCCCTCAATAGTATATGTTCCATTAATGTTAACTGGTAAGGTACTTCTGTTAAGGTTTGCTTTTTCATTCTTTTTGTTTTGTATTTTTCTTGTTTGAGCCCAAGAAACGTCTTTTTTGGACTTAGTGTCTAAATTCTAAATCGTCCAAATAATTATTCTTTCCGAGTACTTCCAACTAATCACTTAATCATTTCCGAAGATATTCTTTGCTGTTCAATTTTTATAGTATCCTTGAAAAGGGTTAACATAGAATCTGTTGCATTCCGTGTTGTCAATGGATCGCAACAGTACGGCATATACAGTATTTACGAGGAGACTTTTTTTTACCCATACTCGGTTTTATTAAAAGAGAGAGACAGACGTGGCAGCTTGAACTCTAAGAGACAGCTGGAGGAAATGCTTTGATGGAATGCATATCACTCGTTGGTTTTGCCCCTCTCCGTGTGTGATTTTAGCCTGTCTCTCAAACCTGGGGCTGGGAAGCGTAACAATGCTTCAACATTTTTGCGTCCCTCTACGCTAATCCTCATAGCCTATCCATGTAGGATTGGATTTCTTCAATGCTACCCTGTCTGTTGTTAGATAGCTGTCTAAAACCTATATGAGGGTCTGCCTCTTCCAATTACCCTGCAAGAGCCGATTTTACTGCCCCAAGTCATCTGCGGACTGTTCCTTATCAGCTTTTGTGTGTATCTACCTATAACATCCACTTTTTGCAGAGCCGTCTTCAGCCTTTGGTTTTCTGAGGAATCGATGAGCAAAACATAATGTTTCATCTCTCCTACCTATTTTCCCAACTAACTATTGTTTCTGCGTAGAATCTGTGCCTCACTAAGTATTTTGTGCGTCCTCAGTGAGTCGCTGAATTTTTTAACCACTGATGTGAGGCTCTGAACAAATTCGACAAAATGCTACATTCCTAAGGTTGGTAAAAAGAACACAGCGAGACAAAATTAATGGGCACTCACCTTACCAAACATTTGCCGAAGTAGACTATTTACATTAATCAGACTATTATCCTCATCTTTCTTGACATATTTATCACAACGTTTCGGCCATTGTACGCTCCGACCTGCTTCAGGTGGTTGAAATTTCGAACTGGGCCCTTTATTTCACTTGCTTTTCTAGTTCCACGTTCCATGTCTAGTGGATGTCAGTTATCAGTTATCTCCTGTTAATTTCCCTCTCCAAGTTCTCCACTGCCTTAACCAGGTATTGAACTCAAACACTTTGGGTCCTGTCACTGGATCTAACTAACGCCTTTATCCACTGTACCATGTTTCCTGAAACCTTGTGATAAATATAGCAACAAAGATGAGGACAATAGTCCGAATAATGTAAATAGTTTGCTTAACACCTCTTCTCAGAAATATAGACAAATCTTTCGAAGCGGTTTCAGTTT
This sequence comes from Acanthosepion pharaonis, assembly GCA_903632075.3. Taxonomy (NCBI): domain Eukaryota; kingdom Metazoa; phylum Mollusca; class Cephalopoda; order Sepiida; family Sepiidae; genus Acanthosepion; species Acanthosepion pharaonis. The sequence goes on along the minus strand of CAHIKZ030002272.1, from coordinate 240,385 downwards.
CGCAAAACGTTTATTTTTTTTTTTAACGCACCTCACAACACCAAAATAAATTAACCGAAAGCTCTTTCATAATCACTTAAACATTTCTACATTCATTAAGTTCCAAAAAAAGAAATCTCTTGTTTACAAAAAAAAACTAATATGATATGAAACTTAACAGAACTATCTATATATTTAGGTTAGATATATAAAACAACTTAGAAAATATCTTTGACACGTTTGGCCTTCATATGAAAAATAATTTGCATTCTACACGAATAATATTGAACGCTAGATTCTTTTCTTAAGCTGTATGAAAATAAACATTAAATTTTAACAAATATCCAATTATTTACGCTATTTACATTAGGGCTATTGTCGTCATGTTTGTTGTTGTTAACAACGTTTCGGCCGTTCTACCCTGCTGCCTTCATCATGTGCATATCTATCCTCGTAAACTACAGGGATTTTCGAACCGAACACTTTATTTAATCTAGGGTTGATTATTGTTTTGTTTTGTTCCAATGCTCATATTTCATTTAGTTTTTAATTTTTGGACTGTTCAGTTATTGCTCGCCGTATTTCCACTGTGTTCAAGTGCGCACCGCCCTACACAAGGATTGAAATCACAATTACTATGTCATCATATTTACGTACGACGGCTTTTTAATCCAGTCGGCTACTTGAGGAAGGCCGAAACGTTGTGATAAGAAAAAAAAAGGGAAGTGGACAATAGTCTGAATGTAAACAGTGTGAATAATGATAAACACGCACCGCAGAAATTCAGACAGAAATTTTAAATAAGTTTATTTATTCTTTATTTTATTTATTCATTCAAGGTTTACTTATAACAGGACACATTTAGAAATTAATATAAGAATTAAACTTTATGTCCCTTAGTTCTGAACATGTTTTGTACTATGAATGCAGATATAGTTCTAGCGAAATAAAATTCATTTTCTAATAAGACAAGCTCAGCGGCGAATACGTGTTATGGTATCAGTTTTCAAAATTTTCTGATATATTTACCATTCGGTTGGAATGTCACCAAATTTAGTTACACACTCAAACATGAATAATAAAAATGCAAACCGACATTTAATCAGAAAGTATAAGAGGTTTCTACTCGGAAGCCATTTTTATAAATACAAGAGACACATGTTACTAAACCGTATCGGGAAGGAAGGGATACAGAATTGATTTTTTTCTAGTGAAATGAAAAACTTTTCTTCTTTTTTTTATTTCTGATGACGTCAACTTATCGTGTAAGCGTGTCAAAGTAGAAGATTTACAAATTGTCTTTATATATTAATCATTATGTCGTTTCCCATCCAAATTTACTTATTTACAAATGCAGCATACATCCATATACGTAAACACACACACACACACATATATATATATATATATATATATATATATATATATATATGTATGTATGTATGTATGTATATGATATATATAAGAATGTGCGGAAAATTAATGACAAACTAGCATAAAATAGTTCGTGTGAGGAGATTTGTCCATTCTGATTTCATTGGACTAATTCATGTTTGCATTGATGTAAGTACACATTTTGTGCTTGTTTGGGTATAAATTCATTGGCCATCGTAATATGCCTGACATTATTTTCGATTTACAAAATGCTATTTTAATTAAAATACAAAGCATTTTACAAAGACCAACATGTACATAAATCAATTGAATCACTGGATCATCCACAATAAATGTGAGTCCAACTTCTTACAACATTTCACCTTACTTGTCAGATATCCTTTTACGACAATGTGGGATACCTAATAACAAAATGGGGTAAATACAAACAAAAAGAAATTAATTAAATTGACTAAACTATATACTCAAACACATATTAATAAATTATAAGTTTAACATTTTATCGTCCTCCCCCGCTTTGTACGTACATACGAGTATGTATAGTTTATAATTTACACGGATTTTCAGGGATATGGTATGATGACGTAAAGGTGTTTAATGTAATGCTTTTACTATCAACTACTTGAGACAGCGAATTTCCGAGTAGGCATAAAAAAGTCGAACCTGTAATTTTATTTCGTACTGCGAATTCTCTAACTCTTGATATTGAATACATTGAGGCTTAAAAAGCGCTTCTTCAAATACACTGTTCGAACTTTATTTTGGTGAAACACAATCTCTGTGTTTTATACATACATACATACAAACATACACAAATGTATGCACGCGTGCACACACACACACACACACACACACTTCAGGGATCAGTTGAAAACATCCCTGTTACAGGCCAACATGGGGAAATGTTGTTGCAAATAGGAATGCCTGGCGTAGGATTATCCGAGATGGGGGAGATACTTTTGAGTCTAACCGTCAACATGAAGAGGATCTGTCAGGAGAGCAGGGCTCGCCCAGCCGCATCCACCTACACAGTCCTCCGTGACTCGTGCTCATGACACCTCACAGCCATCTCCATGACCGCCGCCAGAGGAGAGAAAGGGAATACGAAGAGACAGGAGAGCATGTCGATCCCTATGTTCGGATTCGAGCGGGTGTCGACGATACATACATACATACGCACATATCTATCTATCTATCTATTTATCTATCTATCTATCTATCTATCTATATATATATATATATATATATATATATATATATATATATATGTGTGTGTGTGTGTGTGTGTGTGTATATATATATATATATATATATATATATATATATATAGAGAGAGAGAGAGAGAGAGAGACAGACAGACAAAATGAAAAACTATACTTAAGCGACTTTTGTCAACTGAATATATATATATGTATATATATAGATATATATATATATATATATATATATATATATATATATATATATATATATATATATATATATATATATATATATATATATATATATATATATATATATACATATATATATATATATATACATATATATATATATATATATATGAGTGTGTGTGTGTGTATGTATGTATGTATGTATACATAAATTCGAATTGACGTATGTAATGATACATAATAATATAAATGAAAATCCCTATACAAATTATATGTACAATATTGTTATTGAACATTTTATTGGATTAATAATGTTGAATCAAAAATGTGTCCGTTTTCTTTTCATTTATAACGCAAAATAGAAAAGTCTAAACAAAAAATTAATCGATAATCCCAGTTCTGAATTTCGATTTTACTATCACTATTATCTTCCCAGAATTGATATTGATGAACAAATATTTGAAAATGTTTGTCATATTTTTACATATGTTGTACTTATTTCATGTTTTACCTGTTCTTTTTATTAACGTTCTTCTTCCACTCTATTCATTTACTTTTTTTTTATTATTTTGAGACTTCCCTACTGGTTAATTCTCTACTCCTCTTATATTCTTGTTCTGACTACAGACATTTGCTTGCCCCTTCATATATAATTTATTCCTAGGTCTTGGTTGTTGATCATTTTTTCTCAGTCCAATGTTTTATCCGCTTCGACGAAAATAAAGTTCGCCATTAGTTCATATAATTCATGAAAATTCTACATGGAAAAAACAGATTTTAAGATCGGAATTGGCCAACAATATATTTGCTACTGAAAAAACTTAATTTAAGAAGGGTAAAAAAATAAACATACCAAAACATGACATAAAAAAACTAAGAACACAAAAGAGAATAATTTTAAACCATAACAGCCAGATCTTTCAAATCCATTCGTAAGTACAATCTGATATATATATTTTTTAATGTATGTCATAATTTTTCTAATATTTTCACTCTTTGTTTTGTGAAAAGTGTTTTAGACTAAGTAGATAGTGTTTTGAGGAATAATCTTAAATTGTATGGAAACAATACTATCTTAATCAAAGCTACGTTAATATGAAAATCAAATAACATTTCATGTTTTTTTTTACTGCAGTTTTGTGGGATACAATGCAACAATCGAATGCAACATAAAACATAACAAATGATAGCTTTTTTTACTAACAGCAAAATGATATTTACTGTGAAGTCTCCAGTTCTGTATTGTGTTAGAATTAGTTACGTATATCCCTTAGGGCAGAAATTATTTTTCCAGGCCATATTTTAACCAGGATTTCGAATATTGAGGCAAACAGGTTTTCCACTCTTGGACAGATAGTGAACTAAACCATCCACGCCTCTCTTTTGAATCTGTATTGTATGAAGCGAAATCTGTGTATCCAAAAATATATTTCTTCTCAAGATGGAGATGATGCATATTAAATATTCACAGAAATACATAAATATTTATTTCTTTAATCTTTAATGATTTACAAATTACTCCCTGTTCACTTTTCTTGAAATTTCTAATTTTATCTGGAATGTGATTCATTTAGATTCGAGTAGTGCCAACGCTTGATAATTTATTTTGTTTATACCGACAAATCACTGAAAATTACAAGTCTTTGAAATTGTTTTCATTCTTTGTATTGTTTATTCCTTTAAGTTTCTTTTTCTTCTATGAATCTTTATTACAAGTATCACTAACAAGTTATATTTTTCCGGTGTATATATTTCTATGTAAGAAATTAGACGTTAAAACACCATGTTTTTTAGTGTATTATTATGAATATTGACTGAGAGTGCACTGACGTTACAGTACAAATACATAATATACACTTCGTAAAAAGCAGTCTGATGAGCATATACAGGGTACATGAATCTCAGACCAATGGAAACAATATGGTGACAGGTTTTCATAAAATCATCGCATAAGGTGTTGAGCCAAGTTCGGAAAATATTCAAGTCGGCTAAAAGAGTGTGGTCAAAAGGGCTTTGATTGAGGGTGCTTCCAAGTTCACTTGGCTGTCTCGTCCTTCAAACGTAAAAAATATCCTCTAAACACTTGGTCTGAGGCTTTCTGTCTAGTCCTGCATATGAGCAGACAATCATAGTGCATCAACCCTCAGTCGATGAAAATAGGCTCGCACAATAGAACCAAGTGATCATTTGTTTTTGAGTAGTCCCAAAAGTTTTTAGTTCAATCATATTAATGTTATTTGTAATTTAGGAGGAGATTAAAACAAAATTTACACATATTGCAACAAATACTGGTTTAGATCAAGAAACGCTGGATTCAGTGACTATGAAAACAGGGATTAAACTTTTTATTTAACTTATTTAGAATTTTGCGGGCAATTTCCAATGCTAGGAATTGCTTCAACAACCAAAACGTCATCGGAGTAGGAGTCTAGATTATAGTTTTTTGGTGAATATGAGCAATTTGATGTCGAAAGCTAATAGTTGGTCCTAACGTATATGGTGCCAAAAGCAGGTAATGATCAATTTACTGTATGAACATTCTTCCCGAGAGATAAAATTATTTCTTTGATTTTTTACATTTAAATTATTTAATATTTGTCAGATTACACTAAAATGAAGAAAATATCGCTCACTCATTTTTCTTAACGTTATTCGAAGTTGGAGATCGGAGATATAAAACAAAAGCACGCAAAATCTGGCAAGACATTGTTTCACTTTAACATAATTTTGTGTTGTGGAGTCCCCAAATTCACTTGATATTGGTCATTTTAAAAAGGTCTCCAGCTAAATCTGTATAGGGGCCAGAATAAAAGACACGGCAGACGAAGGTAGGTTTAACAAGTATATTGAAACAACAGATATATACAAAGCAAGAGTGTTAGTAATAAACAGATATACGTCCGAACGGTAGGTGAACATTACGTCTGTCCTGCTCTCCGGACGGCTCCCCAGTTAGTATGTATGAGAGGAGGAAGAGTTCATTCCACTGTAGCAGGGTTTACCACAACATTTACTTACAGCATTGATTTCGACAAAAAAAAACAACTATCCAGAACTGATCATCTGAAAATAAATTATTAAAAATATGCGAGTTTTGATTAAATTCAAGCGAGCATAACTTATAAGAAATTCTGAAAGAACAAAGTTTTGAAATCCCTCTACTTATAGGAATGCCCTAAAAATGTCAAATCTATTCTTCTAAACCCACTGTGAGGATGTGATCAAAAAATGGTGCTCTTCGATCTATAACTGGAAGAAGTGATCTTTTCATGACTTTCTCAATAATTCTCGCCAAATCCACTGTATGCGCTGACAACTATATTGCCACAAACAGATATTCAGCTACGCATTACAGATCCATTGATCAATTTAGTAAACATTATCAATCAACTAGTAAGAAATTAATGAAATAAGATAGAGAAAACTGGCCATTCGAGACAACTTTCATTTCCTGATCTGATAAAAAAAGACCAGAATGCCAAATCCTGACAAATTCCTTCAAGATATACGAAACAACAGCCCGAGCGTCAAGATTCTTATCCCGGCTTTATAAACACAATCAGGAATAACGCTTAACACATCAGAATTTGACATAGAAATGCAAAAGCCACACTGTTTGTCTCAAAAGAAGCGAGGTGAACGCTAACCAAATTCGCTTAGATGGAGTTGATTAGAGTACCTATGAATTTGACAAAAAGTGTTAGACCGGTAGTTAAATGAATCAGCCGGTTCATCTTAGCCTTTAAAGACGGTAATTACAATGATGATTTCCAACAAGCAGGAAAACAACAAGAAACATGGCATTTATTGTAGAGCTTTGAAAGAATAGCAGCCGGTTCATGGTTACATTTCTTAAAGATTATTGCAGAGATACCGTTTTTCAAATATTTTGTGGGAATCCTGTTTAGGTGTGATAGCAGAAATCATGGACGCATTTATATCACACAGTACAGATTCAGTTGAAAGTAATTTAATTGTAATTTTACTTACTGTATTATCCAGTTTTTTCCATATTTTCAAATCAGTATTCAATATCTTTAATTCCAAAAGTAATTTCTCTTGTTCTAGTGAAATAAACTTGTTTTAATTCGCTTTCGAAGATTTCGGCTAGAGACCTTCAGCAGCAGATTTAATTGATTAATATTTTTTGGAGGAAATGTTCGAATCTCAAGACTATTGGTGCCAGAAATTCCGATGTTAAGCCATAAAGCTCGTCCTTCCGATGAGAATGTGAAATTCTATGATTTCAAAAGGTAAAGCAACAGATTTATCATTCTGTTAATCTCCAGAGAGTAATATTGTTAGTAACGTCTGAAAAGAATACAAGACGATTTTCTTTCTTTTTTTTTTTTTATTTAAAATAACTGTTTAATCAATTATGGACTCCTCCTGGCCTTATGAAATTTATGAGGTTTCGGATCTTTCTTCGAACAATCACTGTTCTTCATGCAAAGATGATAGAGATTCTGTCTCTCTACTTGAAAACTTGGTATTCATATAACTTCCTATTTTCCCGTTGTCTTATCTGTGCATATTATAAGTTGGTTCAATTCACTATTTGTATTGGTTCACCCGACTAATTTATTTGTCATTCGATTTCAGCATTTCATAGCTTTCATGCTATTTTCTAGGAAACCCCTACGGGCTCATAGCTGTTTTAACGTTCTAAACAGACACCGAGTATGAAATTTACTTTATCTTTAAGTGTGCACCCAGTACATAATTGGGTCAATATAGATCTACTCTTTTTATATCAAGATTTCTCAGTGAGATTAAATTTGATACAGACATTTGGTATTTAGTCGTGTACATCTCATACTACAACAGTGAACAAATCTTCTATCCGTTATGTAATTATAACTGCAGTATACTGTAACAATTTGTCACTTTCATTACGCCAAATCCGTTCGGAGATATCTAAAATATCAGCTGTATACAACTGCTTTCTAAGATCAATGGTTAAAAATGCCTTCGAGGGAGTGAAACATGCGTTTCTTGGCAAATACTATTCTTCTTTGAATATTGTGTACTGACGCTACAGAATGACAAATAAAGATCTGTACAAAATAACAGAATCCACATCACCTGCGAGCTACCGACAGAAACAACAATTAAAGTGGATAGCGGATGTTACTAGAAGAGAAAATAATGACATCATCAAGATGTTGACGTTACATACTACTTGATATAAAATATTAGGAAGGTAACTACCATCAGTACTGGAAAGAGCGATAACAGCTACTGGACTTGAAAAAAAAAAAACTTTTTCCCGAAAAATTGAAGGAAGTAAATCAGTGATAACACCTAACCTGAATCCATTATAAACATTTAAGATGTGGAAATATTAATGCTAAGCTCATCTAATACATCAGCATAAGTGTCATCTGTAACAAATTAAGTACAGGAGAAAAAGAAATTGAACAAATTGGTTGCGCCAGAAGTAGCTTCGTCCAACACTGAAAATTGCACGGAAATCAAAACGTCAATCTAAAAATTCGAGTCATAATCCAGACTTTAATATGGATGTCATACATGGCGCCAGACCCGTTGAGAAATGTCTAAACTGTCAGCTATATACAACCGCTTCCTATGAAAACAGCTTTTGAGTGAGTAAAGTATTAGGTTCTTGGCAAAAATCAGCCTTCTTTGAAAATTGTTTGACTGGTGCTAACAAGAACTGTACCAAATAACAGAAACCACATTACTTGGAGACTACGAAAAGCAGCAACAACTGAAATGGATAGCACCTGAAATTCGAAGAGAAAATAATGATATAATCAAGCTGTTAGCATTCCAGACAGGTTCAAACCAAAAGTTCGAAAGAAAAACTCCATCAATACTGGAAAGTGTGATGAAAACTAGTTGACTGGAGAAACCTATTTTCCCAATAAAAAGTGTTTTAAGAGAAGCATTATAAATTTCTATTAAAACCAGTATTGGATGATCGGTCAACGAATGCCATTTTCATTTCTTGCAGGAAAACGGCTAATATTATCATTATTAGTAATAGCTGTTTATTTTTTGTATTTAATATTTGTTAATCTATCATTATACCTAAGATACAAACTGGCAGACGGACAGTTGTGTACTGCACATTTGCGTCCCGGACAATTGTGTACCAGGCAACTGAATCCCTGGACATTGGCGTCCGTAGACAACTGCTTCACTGGATAATTGCCTACCTCTGTTAATTTTTTGAAGTTACCATTTTTTTTAAGTAATGAAAGAGTCGGAACTACTAGACAAGTTAGTTGTGAACAACGAGAAAAAGAAATAAACCATTAAAGTATAAACCATCAATTGTAGAAAAGACATGCTCTATGGTTGTCATCAAGCGGAAGAGTGCAAGGGACGAGTTACGAATTAGAGATATCAAAATGAATGGAATGTTTTTTTAAAAAAAGATAGAAAATGTAACATCGAAACCAGTAGACGTATTTGAATAGCAAAAGATTCTTTACAAAAAACTAAACATAAAGTATTAAGAAACAGGAAAATCTAAAAAAGAGAACAAAGAAAAATATGCTGAACTGCTATGTAATATCAACTTTACTATATGGCAGTAAATGATAGAAAATGTATTCACATATGATGGACCATTAGACAACCAAGATGTGGTTCTACAGACTGATGGTGAGAATACCATTGACGGAACATTTAAGCAATGAGGACGTTCTAAGGGAAATGAAAACAAAAAGAACATTCATAGTTAGAATCAGAAAAAGACAGTTGAAATTTTTTGGACACATAATAAAGCAAGATATGCGTGATAGTTTGACACTAGAGGACATAGAGAGGCTGAAAATGACAAGTAGTAACTTGTCTAAAAATACGTAAATGGGTGGCATAAAAGGAAATAACTGTGGATAGCAAAAAGACAAAAGCTAGAATGTCTAGGAAATTGTGGACAAACATGATTGTCAACGTCCAGAAAGAAACACCACACTTAGAAGAAAATAAAAGTTTTTAGCGAATTTTAAATTGTGGCACATTGTTTAGTGAACTAGAAAAGGTGATTTTTTTTCTGGTTAAAATGATAGACAGAAAATATGTAGAAATCGAATTTCGAAAGACCGTCGTTTGGAAAAATACAATTTAGGATGATGGATCTGCGTATCTATCGAAATATCCTGATACCAGATGAATATATGAATAAAACTTCGTTGAAGAAAAATGAAAATTCATCCTTCCTTAACTTCACGCGAGAATGAAATATTTATCCCGCTCTTAATTTATTCAGTTTTCTTTCATTCAAATTATTCTTTCTCCTTTCATTCAAATTATTCTTTCTCCTTTCACATCTCAGCTTCAGTCACTTTTCCACTGTTGTAAAGTTACCTCTCTATGCGTTTTCTGTAAATATTTTCACGGTATTTGTTTGGATGATGACTTCGCTATGGTCCTTAGACAGTTTTTAATATAAGTGCATTACTAAACTCACGTCGAGATCCCATCAATTTACAGTTGTGTTGGCTAGATGTAATCGTAAATTCTATGTTAAGAGTTTCATTTCTCGCACTTATCGACTGTGGAACTCCCTTTCGGCTCCATGCTTTCCAGCCAACTTTAATTTTGAAAACTTTAAATGCAATGTCAATCGCTATCTGATGTCCTGATTACTCTTTTCTTTTCTCGCTCATTATTAATATTTCTGTTTCTAATTCTTCCACCCCCAGTAACCTTTTGTGTCTTAGTGGTTTTACTGCCTTGCATGGGGTAAGCTCGATTAAAAAAAGAGAAAAAAAAAGTTACCTTCTAAGTATTACTTTAAAACATGTGGAAAACAAACTTATAATTCATAGCTTAAGATTTCACCAGCAATTAGTGGTCTTATTTGTCAAAAATCACGCCATTCAGTCATTATTCCATATTGTTTAGCGTTCCAAACGATCACGAAGGAGTAGATAGGAAAACTTTTCTATTAACATATTTTGTCTGCTACACTTTCGTTAGAGCTAAACTGTAATGCACTTAGAGTCCCAGCCAATCGCCGCTACTCGTATCCTTGTAAATACCTGTATTAAATGCAGGTCAGTTTATAGAAATTTACCGCTATTAACTCTGCTCGTGTCAAATCACATACTACATTCCTGATTTCGTAATTTTAGGCCACAAACCTATTTGTTGAGAAAATACGTAATAGCAACAGCCTGCAGTTTAGTAACAGTATAATGTAATTGTATATTTCGAGAAGCAATCCTTCTCTAACAGATGTTTCGTTCAATTTAAAAGTTTAAAATTTCACTGTTTCTTATGGCTGCATAATTATAAACAACGTTTACGATTTTAATTTCCTTTCCTTTTCATATATAATTACATCAGGGAAAACATTACTTTAGTGCTGAAGTCCGACATGTGTCACACAAATTCTTTGCTGTTAATCTTTCTAACACACACACACGCACACACACACACACACACACACACACATATATATATATATATATATATATATATATATATATATAAAAATATAGTTTCAAGGTATGTTGTATTTATAGGTTGAAGTGCTCAATATCAAGTGTAGAGCATATGTAAATATATCAACACCAAACAGCGACAGTCTATTTAATGCTTAAATGTTTAAGAATGAAAGACTGTCGCCGCTGTGGGTTGACCTCAATATATATATATATATATATATATATATATATATATATATATATATATCTATCTATCTATCTATCTATCTATCTATCTATCTATCTATCTATATCTATATATATATATATATATATATATATAACAGAAGGAAGAAAAGGCCGACAATTATATATTTTTTGTTTAAACGTTATTTTTTATACATACATTTTTTAAATACATTCTCTGTTTTTTTTAACTAATCAGAATTACTTTTGCCGGCCTGAATTTTCGAGAAATATTCGTTAAATATATGCGTTTTCTGAAAGTAATCGGACCTGTATTCCATTTGATATGACGTGTCATACTGTTTAGTTATAGACAAGCGCCTGTTTAGCAAAATCCGAATTACCGATTTTAAGCACACAATCTTCGTAAATTTTCCTCAGTCGATCATATTATGCAATTTTCCTCATTGATCATATATTAACGTAAACACAGACAACATATGGTTTAAGTCCGAAAATTATTTAATATATTTTTGGTTTATATATATATATATATATATATATATATGTGTGTGTGTGTGTGTGTGTGTGTGTGTGTGTGTGGTTATGATCAGCACTGAGAGGCGACATTCTTTTCCACAGGTGAGCCCACTCTTCATGGCAGACGTCTGGCATTATTCTTCAAAATAGGATGGCCTGATGTTTACGCTTAAGCATGAAACAAACTGTCTCTGCGGTATTGAAATCAGTGACCATTGTCTATTTTTACGCTTTGTCCCTGATATTGAGCACTTCTACCCATACATATAGCATAATTTAAAACTATATATATATATATATATATATATATATATATGTGTGTGTGTGTGTGTGTGTGTGTGCATGTGTGTGTGTGTGTTGTATTTAATTTTAAATTTTACTGTTCTATCGGTCCCTAGCTTCAGGGCAGAGACACCGACCAAGCTATCAATATTCTGATAAGACTGTTTGCATAATGAATTATGCATTAAAATGCAATTTCAAGGGAATGTTTTCATCTTGAAATATTACTCTTATGTCTTATTATTGTTTTTATGCAAGGACATCGTGTATCTATTATGTCATTATCATGTAATACAGAAGCATCAGATGTTACGGAGTCCAGTGCAAATTAATCAATTGTTTGATCGGTAGCTATTCAATGATCAACCTTCTTTTTATCGTTACAGATGGTTTTATTAATACATATAATACAGGTTGCGACTGAAAAATTGTCGTCTACATCACACAGAAAGAAAATATCACTAACAACTCATTTTAACAGATATATTTACCAAGATGACACAAAATCACTGAAGAGTAAATTTATTCAATAAAATCGTCATTGCCTTCAACCAAGACCATCAGACGTCTTCGGAATTTGACTGTATCTCTTCTGGACTGTCTCCTTGTATAAGTTAACGAATACTGTCATAATCACATAATCATCAGGGCATGGTAGTATGGGGAGTTAGGCGGACGGATGTAAAGTGTGATATAATGTTTGCAGTCATAACTATGCTCTCCTGCTTGCGTAGCATGGTTCAGAATCCTGTTGCCAGATATTGGATCATCCAGCAGCGATCCGCTTCACACAGGGCAGCATTACCGCCTAAAGGCACTTCATATAGGCCTCCGTGTTGAGTCTGAGGCCTTCACAAAAAATCCAGGAGTTCTTTCTTACCAGAACAAATGTGTTTTCTAGCTGCCGTACCTTCGTAATAACCATTGGACTAACCCAACTTTTTCCGAATCCTCTGCACTGTCCCTAGATTGACACCCAAACGCTCTGAAATGCTTTTATTGGAGCTCCCGGCGCGAATGACAAGGAGGACAGCATGCCGTTTCCAAATTTCTGAATTGGGTCATGGTGCTCTATTTCTCACAGACGATGCCAAGCCGACCTTACTATACAGACCAAAAAAAAAACATGCGCATTTTACAAATATATATGGCGACAATTTACCTATCGCGTCCTTTTTTTTTTTTTTTTTTTTGGGATTCTACTGTTTTTAGAGCAACACAATACAAAAAAAAAATATATCACTATATTTAATACATTATTCAAAAACATATGTCACAAAGTACGTCACAAGGAATATTTCAAATGTTAGTTAAGTTTGATATATTTTGAAATGGCGTTAGGATAATCCAGTCTTATACTAGGCGAAAACCGCCTGTATACTAACAGAAAAATAAATTCAGTAAATATACAAATATAGAAAGCTGTTACATCTTCTCACCAGATTTATTCAACTTATACAATGGATTCTGTGAGAAATAGAATTCCTACCAGGATTCATTATTTGTGGCCAGAATCTTAAAAAAATCACATATGCAGATGACACATTGTTGTTAGCAGATACAGAAAACAAACTGCATGAACTCCTACGGAATGTATTAAAGGGAATCGAGAAGAATGGACTAAACATTAATTATAAGAAGAAAAACCGTGTGGTTATTTGCAAAAAGACGAGGCCAACACGTGAATTACAAATTGAAAATGCCAAAATCAAACACGAGCAAAAAATTTAAATATCTAGGAAGTGTTTTAGCAGTGGATTAAAAATGAGACACCGAAATCCGAAGACAAAATCAGATGATGAAAGAAGTATTTCAAATGCTCAGCAAAGTATTAACAAATAGGAAAATATCGTTAGAAATAACGAAAATTGTATTTAACTCTTATGTCATATCGGTCCTCCTATATGGCATTGAATTCGAGACGGTCCCATCACAGATTAAAAATAAACTTCAGCCTACAGAAATGTGGTTCTGCAGGAAGATGCTGAGAATACTACAGACTGAACATGCGAGCAAGGAAAAAGTTTCAGAGAAAATGACAGCAAGAAGGATAATTACATTTAACATAAGAAAGAGATAGCTGAAAAATTTCTAGGATATAATGAGGAATTAATACTTGCATACACTGATATCTTATATTAAAGGCAAATATGACAGAAAAAGCAAGGAATAACCTGCCTAAAAAGTGTGTGTAAATGGTTGGCAGAATATGGAATAGGAGAGATAGCGAAAAGACTTAGTTTACTCAGAACCAGAAAGGACAAGAAATTTTGGAGATCCATGATAGCCCATATTTTGAAGGGACAAGGCACATATAATAAGATAATTACCTTATAATAGGAATTGTAGCACCAACTTTTCATAAATGATTTTGCCATTAAGATAAATCGGGATTTACTGCAAATATTTTTCACTTATTAGTTTAATTTAGAAAAGAAGTTCATATAGCAATATCAGTGTCCCCCGATATTTTGTTCAATGGAAACATCTGAATGATGTTACAGAAAATTATTTCGACAGTTATTCCCATGATGATTATCAGCTAAGTGAAGAGGACATCACAAAAAACATGTTGGAGGACCTTGCAAGGAACGTCAATGAGTGTAACAAGACGTTCTTGAGAAATTATATTTTTAGACAAAGATGAAGAGACATGTGATCAATAGCGTCGAAAACAGAGGGACCCAGAGAGAGCGGACAGAAAAGAAAGACACGTCTATTAGACAGTTTGTCTTCTTCATGTTTTCCTTGCCTGTCTACACCAGAATCATACAACCAGAATAAAATGTGCTTACTTCTATAATCGGCCCATGGTTTTATTTTGTGGGTAACGATCTTACGAAAAGGTTATTTTTAAGCCACAAGTATTTGACTAGAAAAAGTCACACCCTGAGAATGAATTTGTTTTCTCGTCTGAGCTGCAACACTAAAGAAGTTAGATATTCCACAGTGTGAAGTAGACACACTATCCAAATAAAAATTCGAAATTTCTACACCGATTCTACACCGATATTCACAAAAGTGACATCAAATTGTGTGGATATTCTCTGAGCGTGAATTCTAATTAGAACTATATCACTGCCATCCCGGTTTATTCTACAATTCATATGCCATGATATTCTCTCTTGTAGTGATTGTCTTCTTACAATGGAACTATTAGATAAAAAATACAAAACATTTCAGACGTACTAATAACACTTTTGATGCATTCTAAGCTGAACTAACTTTGGAAGAAGGTTGCAATTATGAGTTTTCTAAATACTTAACAATTACAAAAAATAAAGATACGACAAATTTCCGACGTACTAATAACACTTTTGATACATTCTAAGTAGAAATAAGTTAAGTAAAATGTTGAAGTTATTGACCTTTCTATCTATTGAATAATTTCATAAAAAGATACAACACTTTACGTACGAATACTACTTTTGATACATTCTAAACTGAATCTAGATTAGTAGAAAGTTGCAACTATGAGACAACATATGAAGATAAAGTCCATATCCCATGGGAGTCCTTCTTACTTTTGGATCTGCACAGGACTGCAAATATACCATTTTATCTATATTAACATCAGCATGTCTCCACTTTTCATTTCAATGCAAGTAACTTTTGTTTTATGCACCTGATTGATATTTTCTAACACCTGTACAGCCGGGTATTTTTAGTTCTGTTGCTCAGCCTTTCCTATGATGCCCTGTTTGTAAGACGAAAAAGAGACTCGAAGCGACAGAGGTTTGGTTCAACAAAGACAATATGTGAGCAAGGAGGACGTTTCACAAACAGAACTTAAAGGGCAGTTATACTTAAAATCAGAAAAAGGCGGTTGAAATTTTGGGGACACATAAGGAGATAAGGATTGATAGATCTATCTATCTATCTATCTATCTATCTATCTATCTATCCTCGATTTTCATTCAATCCTACGTTGGAACTGCCACACCCAGGATTAGATAGAATTATTTATTTTCTTTTTTCTTTCTTTACACCACAATATCTGGTTCTCTCAGTTGGTTGGTTGACCAGTTTAAATCTCAAAGTTTCTAATTATTTTGCTGTGGCAAAATATTTACCGCAAACGAGAAGGGTAGAAGGGTAGAATTTAGCTTGGCCTCAGCCAATTTCTTTTCAAACTCAAAAAACAATTATTATAATAATAATCTTGGGATTTAATATTAACGTAATATTTTAACTACCAATAGATTATTTTAGCGTTTTGCTGGAAACCAATTAAAGCCATGTCCCTTCAATACTATTGTCCTATTATACTAGTTAGGGGCACAAATATGATTCACCAAGGAAAAAAAATCAAAACCTCTTATTTAGGTCTATTATTATTTTATTTTCTTTGATTCTGGTGCGTACTCATTTCTTTCCATGTCCCGACGAGAGACCTAATGTCAGAAATGGCATCATGACATTTCCACTGAACAATTAACAAAACAAACAAAAAAACAAACATATTTTACATAGATAATGCCTTTTGTAAGGTGTTGGCTGTACTCTTGAGAAAAATTTTTTGGTATTTCTTTAAAGTATGGGCTACCAATTTTTTGGTATTTCTTTAAGGCATGGGCTACCGAGAATCCTTTCAATGCGTCTATTGGAATATTCTCTAATCAATCGGAGGGCTCCAACTACAACTCTAATTGTTGATGTTATCATGTGCCACATTTTTGAGATTTCGACTTCAAGGACCTTGTATTTTGATAGCTTTTTGAAGATCTAAGTTATATTACAGTTTAGGGCAACTGCCATATCAATAAGGAGGCACTGTTTTGTCTGCGGTCTCTAATAATGATGTGTAGACAGTTAGTTTTAATTGTTCTCTCTGTGTGTATTATCGAGTCCGAAGAAATTGTTATATGCCCTATCTTCGTAACCTGGTCTGGGTGGTGTTCATAACAATTTCTTTCAGTTTCCTTTCCGTAGAAATTGCAGCTTTTCCAGTGCAGATAATGGCCCAATCTTTCATGACGTCTTTATATTCAGTGGATGCCAATACCGTGCAAAATGATACAAAATGGTCAATTTTTGCTAGATATTTGTCACAGAATCTGCATTTTGAGCTAACATAATATTTTAGTATGTGTGCTTGATAATTTCTAATTAACAAGCATTTCTCCTGTGCTGCAGGAATAAAACCCTCGGTTTCATCTTTTAACCCTGCCCTACGTAGCCACTGTTAAAACCTGAAATCGAACGTTTTTCTTAATTATTATCATTATTATTATTATTATTATTATTATTATTATTATTATTATTAGTATTTCCTTCGATTTCTGTTGTATAATAATATTTTCTGCGTCACATCCAGAAACCTAATGTTAGAAATTGCATCATGACGTTTTCTAGGAACATTATAAAAATAAAAATATAACAACCTAAGACAACAGCCATTTTACATAGATAAATTCCTTTTGTAAAATGTTGGGTAAAGTTATGGTTTACCAGGGATCCCTTCAATTAGTCTATCAGAACGTTTTATAATCTAACCCAATGCCCCAACCACAATTGGTATTATTCATGCCTTCCTGTTCCACATTTTTTGGATTTCCACTTCAAGATCCTTGTATTTTGATAGTTCTTCAAGATCCTTTGAAGATGTTTCAGTCTGCAAGAACTGTCATGTCAATAAGAAAGCACATTCATTCTTCTGACCTTTTATCCGGGCGATTAGATTGTTCTGCCTGCCTGTATTGTAAAAACCCATAATATTGTTACAGGTCCTGTGTCAGTGACCAGGTCTGGGAAGATTTCATACCAATTTCTTGAAATTTCCTTCCCGTAATGTTACAGATTTTCCAGTGTAGATATTAGCTTGTTCGGTGGCTGCTAATGCTGTGGAATGTAATAAAATATGGTCAATTGTTTATGGATATTCATCACAAACTCTGCATTTTATGTTAACAAAATTCTTCTCTGTTTGCTTGATAATATGTGGTTTGTTTATATGTTTTCCGCGGACGTAGTAGTGACCGTGAAGAAAATTATCTTGTCTTCTTTTCTGTATTTGGTCCATTGTATTTACTTTTACCTTCTTTTTCACAATCTTTGCCGCTGCAGTAGGTACATTATGGTATTATGCTCTTCTTCGTCCAGTTGAACTTCCCTTTTAAATATTTTGGCTTCTTTTATTACTGAATAAAGTTTCTTATTTCTCTGATGTACTTTCACACAGATTATCATTTAGTCTTCTTTAGTTGTTATTATTGTCATTATTATTATTATTACTACTACTACTATTATTATTATTGTTGTTGTTATTATTATTATTATTATTATTATTATTGTTGTTGTTGTTAGCAGTAGTAGTAGTAGTAATAGTAGTAGCAGAAGAATTTGTACGGGAAGGGATTTTATGTGATTCTGTGACGATTTTCCAAACTTCAGACTGCAAGCCCATTCCGCAGGATATTTACAGCTCCTAAGACAGTCGTTTTACAATTTTGCTATGTTGCGTGAGATCCCGATGCCATCAACATAATTCTAGAGATCATTCGAAATCGACAAAAGGGTTCCAATATTTACATTTCTCACTCATTCTATTCACATCTACTGGCAACTCTGAATATTTGTAAATATTTACAAAGTCTTTTTCTGCAAACTCCATAGCATGACACATCTATCAACATACATTAACGAGATCATATTTGTTTTATTATTATTATCATTGTTATGTCTTTTCTGGTGTGTTCAGTAACTCTCAGGTTAATTTTGATGTCCCGTATGAGTTCTACGCGCTTATTTTCCAATAAATTTTACGCCTTATGTTTACGGTACAAAGACGCAAAAACACTTCGTGATGGCGGCACTCATATTCTCTTTGTGTAAACATTTTGAAGGTATCTATTATATGTCAGAGTCTCCATCCTCTTCCCACGCAACTTATACATATCCAGGTCTTCCAGGTGGTAAAAGAGCTTTTACACAGAATTTGTATTTAAAAAGTGCTTTTGTGTAAGAATTATCAGGCTTACATATTTCTGAGATCGCAGTTCGTTAACCAGTTTTATGAGGAGTAAAGATTTAATATATTTTGCGTTATTATTATTATTATTATTATTATTATTATTATTACCTGTACGCTATAGAGAGGATCGTTCTATTTCGAATCACACGGACTGGCGCTAGAAAATCACGAACTGAATCAAATAACAGAAACTTTTGAATTTTCAACATCAGTGGCTGTTGTTGAAAGTTTTCAAGTGATGTACTTTCTGTTATTTGGTACTAAAATGAGAAGAACATGTAACACGAAGAGAAAATAATGGCATAATCACAGATTTTGACGTTTCACACTACTTCCCTAAAACAAAAAGTTTAAGGAAGAACGCCCCCATCAATACTGTAAAGAATTCTAACAGTTACAAAAATTGAGAATCTTATATTGTTTAAAAATTATTTTCCGAAGAAATATTTTATAAATTTCAACCAAAAGTAACACTAGCTTCTCGGTGAATGAATGCCAAATGTTTCTTTAAAACAGTAAAGTTAATATTAGTCGTTCCCTTAAAAGGAAATATTTGGCATTCTTTGACCGAGCAACCAGTATGTTTTTTGGTTGAAATTTATAAAATCTTTCACTATAAACAATGTTTAAGCAAAATAGGTCGCTGAAGTTCAGTAGCTGTTATAACTCTTTCCAATATTTATGATAGCACGACTGATATTAAGATAACAGTTACTATTAAATATTATGTGGGCCCATTGCGTTTTTAATCGATATTAACCGAATGTTTTCACTGTAGATTAACTGTCAGCAAATCTCCTCAATATTAATGTGTTCTTTTCACTATTATCTAAGACTTTATTAATGCAATTCTTTGGAGTGATTGTATTTACCAAGTCGCAAAGGAGATGACACGAGCTCGAGATTTTAAATGGCATTAACGGCAATACCGCAGAAAGGTTGCCAGAGTTCCCTCTTTTGGGAGGATGACTCAGTCACCGGACAATGAACATAGACTCCTCCGAAAAAAGAGGTAATGTCTGAGGAAGACACCCTGAAGCTTGGCCTAATATTAATTAGTACCGTCCCCGGCCAAAAGGCTGAGGAGCGATTCTTACTAGCATTTATAGTTCTAATTTCGTTGTAAAGTGTTTCAGGAGCCTCGGGTACAACTTTCATATTTCACGAATTTCGTTTAGTTTTCTCGAAAGGTTTAAATAATATGTCAGCTTTGTAGTTCAGTTCATTTTTTTTTTAATTTTAAAGTCTCCTCGAACCGTAACATCCAGCGTTTTGCTGTAAGATTCATTTTCTTCAGTTCAAACATGTGCAATAAACTCTATAATTATACCTGCTCTTCAAGCCTGGAAATGGAGATTCATATGTTTTGTTATTATTGTTATTATTATTATTATTATTATTATTATTATTATTATTATTATTATTATTATTCTCCTTTGCTTTGCGTAGTCCAAATTTCTCGCAAGTCTCCACCAAAGACTTCAAGAGATATCAAATTATTTTCCATCAAAAGATGCAAACAGAAAAGGTGCCATGTGATCAGGGAGAAAATATGTAATTGCGGTCACTGCATAGAGAGAAACCATTTTGAACTGAAGGTTTTTTTGCTATACATATATTTTAGGGTTATCAGCGATTTGATCCATATTATTATTATTAGTAGTAGTAGTAGTAGTAATTATAGTAGTAGTATATATTTTGATTTGTCGTTTTATAGAATAACATATAAGACTCTCACGTAACACTTAAGGTAAATAAAGCTTTTCTTTAGGAAAGTCAATGAAAGAGATTTTCTTAGAATGTCAGTTGTAATCATGAAGGCATCTCTCTTTCAGATAAGCATAGTTTTTTTGGTATTTTGTAAATGTGTGTAGCAGTATTATTCTTAATCATTTATAGAACTGTTAAAAACACTATAATAGTGTTTGCGTTTAATTCCACCTACTTGTATCAATAATAATGACTTCTCATAAACTTGTCAATGCCTTCAGTTAAGAATGAAAAATAAGGATATTGAGACTGAATTTGAAGAACGTAGCTCCTAAAACCTCCTGTGGTACCTATCATAATTAGAGACCTAAAATGACTAGAGACTACAACATTAACAAAATCCTTATGTTTGTAATGCATTGAAAAGTTGCACCCTGGAAACGGCTCATCTTTTCCGGAGAGTATTATGAATGTAAAAAAAAAAATAATAAACTCACTACATTTCAACTATCACTTAATATCAGAATGTCTGCAGACAAAATATATATATAAACTTTTTTCCCAAATAAGTATTTGGTAATGTACTGGTAAAAGACTGTACTAAAGAGAAAGCAAAAGAAAATAACAATTTTATTTATTATTATTATTATTAGTAGTAGTAGTAGTAGTAGTACCTTTGATTTCTGTTGTATACACATTTCTTTTCGGATCCCAACCAGAAACCTAAGGTCAAAAATGGTTTCATGACATTTTTCACTGATTCGTTTTGTAAAAAAATAAAAATAAAACAACCTATGATCACACACATTTTACATAGATAAAACTCTTCGTAAGGTGTGAGTTTTATTTGCAATATATTTTGTATTTCCTTAACGCATGGGCTACCAGGAATCTCTTCAATGAATCTATCGGAATCTTTTACAATCAAACCTAGAGCCCCAAATACAACTCGAATTATTTATGACTTCATCTGACACATCATTTAGATTTCCACTTGAAGTTCCTTGTATTTTGGTAGTTCTTTGAAGATCTTCAAAGGTATATTAAAATCTGCAGGGACTGTTATGACAATAAGAAATTCCATTCTGTATTTGTAGCCTTTGATCACAAAGCCTGGGTGATTAGCTTTGATTGTTCTGTCAGTGTGTAAATCCCATAAAATTGTTACAGGTCTTATCTCTTTACCCGAATCTGGGTGATGTTCATACAGGTTCCTTACCGTAAAAGTAGGATATTTTCCAGTGCATATATTGGCCCTTTCTATCACACCAAGTTTTATATACAGTGGATGCTAACTGATACAAAATGGCCAATTGTTTCTGGATATTATTATTATTATTATTGTTATTATTATTATTATTATTATTGTCAGTTTTCCTGATTTGCTGTTTGATGTAATCATTTAACAAGTTCTTACATGATATCTGAAAAAGGAAAGTATTTATAAAAAGTTAATAAGCATATTACATTAAATGATTTTTCTGACAATGTATTCATGAGCGCATGCGTTCGTATGTTAGTGAGGTGTTTGCTTGGAATTTCTTAATGTATCAGTATTCATTTTAATCATTCCACGTACCTTATAATATCGGAATAGTGGTTGTGTTTAACCACTACCTTGTGGCAATTTCTATTTCCAGGTTCTTCTATTTGTAAAGTTTGTCAAATTATTTTATTATTATTATTATTATTATTATTATTATTATTATTATTATTTATCCATTTTGCATCGAAGTCTTAATTTATATATTATGTACATGGGAAGGATTTGCTTTGACATTTTTAGCAAAAGCACTTAATGAATCACGTATTATGTTTCGACGTGTTTTAGTATATTCTTCATTTTTTTCAAATTTTTAAATCCTATCTCTGGCAAAAAATATTTCTTGTTTTTTTTATTTGTATTTTGTAATGAAAAATGGGTCTCGTTTCAATAGCGTAATTCTTGTCCAATATTGATTTTGTTGATTAAAGTTTGACTTCGTGAAATCTTTTTTCTCCCTTATCAAATACATTCGTTGAATGTTCACTATTGCAACATATTCCTTTAGATCTGACGATTACACATCGTCAAAAATTTTGAAAAATGCATTCCGTGATCGCTTCATCATAGCGTTAGTTCAATTCACACATAAAGCGACATATTTTGTATTTATTGTTTCATCAGATCAGATATTTTCTGAATATCTTTGTCAAAGCTTACCGATCTTTAAATCAAATAGTACATTATTAAAGATATCAACATTTTTTAATAACCATACATTTTCATTTGACCATACATTAACATTGACATTATATAAAAAGAATTAACATCATGTACTTGTACTTATCTGGGTTAAATACATTTCAAAATCAAGATTAAAATTATAAGTGTAAGATAATTCACGAAAAATGTAAACTAAGATCTCATAAACGTGAGTGCAATGTTAAAATATTTATAACTACGTCCATCAAGATCTCCTTGTAGGCGTAACTACGATGTTAACAGATTTGTAACTTCGTTCACCAAGATCTCGTTGCAACTGAGGCTCCGATGTTAACAGATTTGTAACTACGTTCGCGAAGATCTCGTTGTAAACGTGACTGTAATGTTATCAGGGTTATAATTTCGTTCAACAAGATCTCTTTGTAAACGTGACTACGATGTTAGCAGAATTATAACTATGTTTACTAAGATCTCGTTATAATCGTGACTCCGATGCTAGCAGATTTGTAACTTCGATTACCAAGATCCGGTTGTAAACGAGTTTACGATGTTAACAGATTTTTATCCATGTTCACTAATATCTCGTCGCAAACGTGACTGCGACGTAAACAGGTGTATAATTTTATTCAACAAGATTTTGTTGTTAACGAGACTACGATGTTAACAATTTTCTAAATACGCACCATGCTTGTAACCACATAAGCCAAGATCTCGTTGTAAACGGGACTTGTCAAGAGAACTCAAATAAACAGTCGCTTCATATATCTAAAACAGTCATATTATTAATTTAACTATGGATTATTTTTTCGTCACCTGTACAGTTGCACTTAGAATTATTAAAACGTAAAAATAGCCAGATGTGTTTTAATCTGCCTCCATGGAGTTTATTTGCTTTCCTTGCTTCAATAATTTATGCGAATAATTTTCATTGCATTTTTTTATATACAAAACTATATATATATATATATATATATATATATATATATATATATATATATATGAAGCATGTATAATTTAACATATTTTGTTGGAAAAATCATGCATATACATTATTTTTATGTGAAAATGTCATGTTATACTTTTGTTTAAAATAAAACATTCTCACATGCCTTTCGTTGTGTGTCATTTCCAAAATTTAAGATTAGCAAACGATTTGATATTCATGAACTGAATGGAAAATGTTTTCTTTGCTCACTGAAGCCTATTAATTTCACAAAAAAAATTTGGTATCTTGAAAAAATAAACTCAGTTTTAAATGCAGGCAATGTTTCTCATTGCCAATCAAATAATTGCACCTCTTTTTATCTAACCAATGTTCAATCATTTATTTTTGCTGTTTTTCATTTTCCTACACAGATTTAAATGAACCCTTTTTTTCAGTACATATCAAACGCAACGGTGTCGTATCTCATGGGTGTGGCGGATGAGGATAACAGATAAGGCTGACTGATTGAAAGACAATAAAAGATTTAGAAACAGTTTTAAAAATTCATGTGCCAGAAATAAATATGATGTGAAAATCCTATATATTATTATGGATTACATGTAATTGCATTCATGTGTCCCAGTATAAATATATTAATTATAAATAATTATTGGCCGATTTTATTATTGTGATATTTTTGCATTATATTCAGTATTAAGAATATAGTAACTGGTTTCTGCAAATTGGAGATGTGAAGTTCTAACTTTTTGCTGATTTGGATGGGAATCTGGCTAAGAGTTTTTTTACGAACTCAGACGCTTTCCCCCTGGTGGTATCATACGCCAAATATAGGGTTTCTTGGTCTGAGAGTCCATATATTACGCGGCTCTTATCCAAGATTGCCAGCCAATTCTTAAAATCCCTTTTACTACCGTCAAAGGCCGGGACACACGGTCCACCCAATAATTTTCTTAGGTCTGCTGGCAATCCTTGTTCAACCCCCTCTTCCTCTATGTCTACCCTATCTGGCTCGTAGTCAGACATATTTAACACAGCAAAAGAAAAACAATCAGAGCAGCAACAATCGAAACTGGGAGATCAACCGAAAATAAAGTGTCCTACCTGACAGACGATTTCCAGCTCGTTCTTCTCAGGTTCCGGGTTATCATACTAGATTGCTGATTCGGATGGGAATCTGGTTAGATTCGGTATCAGCCTTGTCGTTCCCAGCTCGCCTCCAACGTCTGGTTACCGAAGTAACTGCTTTGATTTCTAGTCTAACCTACCCACGTTGTGATTTGATCTTAGGTAGACGAAATCAATCAGTCGCCGGGCCGTAATGCAAGTCGGGTCCGAACAAGGGCAATACCGCACAAGTATATGTAAAAGAAAATAAAATAATAACTCGAAAAGTTCAAATGTGTTAAAAAGAATAACAATATTTTATATCTGGTTGCTGAATACAGGACTGCGTCTTTCTCCCAAACCGCTATATGGATTCGTGACACTTTGTGTTTGTTAGGCGAGTCTTAACATCTTAAGTTGTTTGTTCTTTAAGAAACTGGTTTTTGGTGTATCTTCAGGCGATATTCGTAAAACTTGTTTTGGTGGTGTGAGTCTAAGTCGTTCTTCAAAAATAAATTGTTCTTGGTTAGAAGTTGAGGTCGTGATTTGGATATCTTAGTCATCTTTCTGCGAGTCAGGTTTCAATCCAACTCACCTGCTGTACAACCCAAACTGAACTGCGAACTCCTTACTCAACTGCCAACTCAACTGGAACTGCCTTTCACTCGCTGCGACTCTGCTTATATGGACGACGACCAAAACCGGGGTGGGCTTGTCGGGGTTTGAGGTTCCTTGATAATTCTAAATCCACAATCCACTTTCTTTGTTTTCGGTCAGGAAAATTTATTATTTTCCATTTTTGGATGTCTTTCGTCCTCCCACCTTCTTCTGTTCTCATATTGGTATCTCACCATACCCTCAGAGGGTGTCAACGGGTTTCCCTCTCTCTCTCACAGTGGCATCTCATACCGATCCCTTCAGGGGGGCGTCAACAGGCCTCCTCCTTCTTCACATGATTACCTTCGCCTGCCGCTCACGCCACCATTCAAATGGGCGCTCAGCAGCGTGGGTGTGGCCAGACTGGCCTCGGTTTTAAAAAATCTTGCTCAAAAAAAAAAAAATTATCTTCCTTTTTTTTTTTTTTTTCTTTCTTTCCCTTTCTTCTGCCCTTAAATTCTTTGGTAACCGAATTTCATATGGAATTCGTCACTTGGGACCTTCGCCAAACAAGTGGGTGGTCAGTTGGACGTATTTCCCTTCGTTTGCCAATTATTTGTTACTGATGAAATAATTTTGTTATCATAGCCAGCCCTGACAATAAACAGGTGTTTTTTCCATGCTGACATGGAGGTGGTTCAAATATGTTTTTTGTTTTTTACTATATGACCTAATTAATTTTTTTATATCCCAAAAAAATGCTTCTGCGGGAGGACGCTTGTCCAACTTGAAATTTTTTATCCATTGCCATGGGTTTTTTGGATATATCTTTCGGTGCGCGTCGTCATAAATTAAATCCAAACAACCTTAAGTTTCTCGCTAAACAGAATAAAACCTTAGCATTTTTCTTTGTTAAAAAGTATAACATCGATAGTGTCCTTTTCGTGATGGCTTCTTATCACCTAAATTTAATTCTCGCCTTTCTTTTTTTTTTTTTCTCTTCTAGCAACATAAATAATGTCACAGAGGAGATTTGTCAATGTCCTTTCTTCGAATGTTTCTTTATTTTTATATGTACTTTTTATCACATGGAAGTTGGTGGAGCGAGAACAAATTTTCATTCAGAAAATGCAACACAGAGAAAAAGTTTGGGAACCACTGCTTTAAAGATTCTAAATCTTTCTTTTTGTTTTGCTTTTAACGAAACAGTTTATATATTGTTTCTTTTTTTTATATCCTCCCTGTTGTTATTCTCTATTAATGTTATATCGATATTTCAGAATTTAGATATGTTTTTTACTAACGTTCACCTAATACAAGGCCCAAAAGCCAATCAAAGTTTACTGCGTAGTGTTCTATGTGCTCAAGACAAAGCAAGAAATTAACATACCAATTAACCCTAGACTTGAAAAGGTCAAGATTGTAGATTAAGAAAAAAACCTTCTGTGAATTTTCCACAAAACACCGGTTCTTAGGAAGTAGCTGTTCTCATGGAATTTCCTTCTTATCAATGGAATACGAAAGGGATGAGGCTGATTCATCTATTGCCGTGTCTCTTTCAGGATGTAAGCGGGTTCTCGATTCAAATTCCTGTCAGGAGTGATGGGACGAGGAAATCATAAACTCAATGAACAGATGTCATTAAAATAGTGAGAGAGCAAAACGAAAGTTACAATTAAAAGAAAGAAATAAAAGAAAACTTAACTTTTAAGGTGAAAATAATTCATTTTATGAAAGACCACGTAGATGCTTTTGAACTTTCAAGACAAGCAAAAGAACTGGTTTTTGTTCCAATTAGAAAATATGACAGCAATTTCCATTTTTATCTGGCAAATCTTGTAAAGATACATTATAACAGAGGATTTGTTGTTGTTACTGGATCTTAACAAAACACCTGAACCATTTTGAATAAAATCTTTATTTCGATATATCGGATCCATGAATTCTAAATGAATAAAAACGTTCAAGACAGAAATCAAAGGCTCCTTGATAGAAGACCCATCCACCATGATAGGTGAAAGGACCCATCGGCTAAAAGGCAGCAATCATCCTCATCGATGACAATTTTATTCTTGTCAATGTTTAGCATTTTCAAATACCTGAAAGTACCATCTCTTTCTTAAAGCTATTTTATTAATTTTGGACAAATAAATTTTCATCCCCAAATATGCAAAGCAAGTCAGGCAAATCTTGAAGACTTTTTCGTTAAAAGAAAGAAAATTCAAAATCAACATATCCTGACTAAAAGCTGAGAAATGTACAATGCAGGTTTAAATTTTTCTATATTGTCAGGAGTCTTAAACAAAATAAAGACGCTGAAAGAACTTGCAAATTCTGCTTAAATATCCATAAATAAAATTCGCTGGCAAAACCATTCGAGGAAAAATTGATGACCTTTAAATTTTAATTTTAATCCTTGAAACAATGAGTCCATGCATTTTTTATTTTTAACTCTGATGAGAAATTTGGTTGAAAATATCGCTTGAAAGATGTCTTAAAGGTAACTTGGAAGAGTTAACTAACACTTACATGAGAAATTTAAGGCCTTCCAAAGAATCTGACAAAAGCAAATCTACATAATTTTTTCAAACCCAAAGAACTAAATTAATCGACCAGTAATTTTTAGCCACGAACCCTTTCTCAGCTTAATTTTTTAATGAAAAGAAAACATTTTGTTAGAAAATCACCTTCTGGGAAAATGGAAAAAGAAATCTAACAATGGCCAAATATCAAAATTTCAGGGCATCAAATAAAAATTTATTACGATGTATATAGAATTTTTTAGTGAACCCACTGTTCGTTTTATAAAAAAATTTGTCAAAAATTGGGGTTATCTATATGGAAAACATTTCATACATATAAATAAAGAAATGATAGGTCATTTTCGTTTTCGAAGGACAACCGCAAAAATATACAGGCGAAATATGGTAGGACCGAGAATGCAGATCCGGCTCAATAGCATTTTTGACGCTTAATATTTAATAATATATCTGTGTTGAATTAAGGATGCTGTTTTTTGAAACCAAATACGCTCATTTAAACACATTTTATTTAATCACAATTCCCCTGTGTGAGTTGTGTGTCAAAATATATAAAAAAAAATTTATTATAATGATGGATACGCAAAATGCAAAGAAGGATATGGAATGTAATTGATCCTGACTTGGCATCTCGACTTCTGATGACGTGTCTTCTCTTTGTTTTTTCGATAAATATTTTCATGGCAATTTTTCTGGTGCATTGGTGTCGCAACTGCATGAATTTAAACGGACTACTTGATTGGCAGTTAGGTCTCACTGATGAAATAGCTAGATGTAACCGTTCGTTCTATTTTATTATCTTTTTTTAGCACTTATCACTCGTGAAACTTTCTTCTGGTTTCATGCTTCTATCCCACCTACAATCTTCAAGGAAATTAAATGCAACGTCAATCACTATCTTCTGTCATCTGGAAATCCGTCATTTTATTGTCCTTTCGTCTCATATCTTCTTTCTATAGTTTTCTCATTCCCTTGCACTTCATGTAACTCATGAAATGATCAAAATAAATAAATAATGAATAAAACACTATATAAAAAGGACGATTCGAATGCAATATGAATAAATTCTCTTTCATTAAAACTATTTTCAAAATATTAATTATAAAGTAAAACAGATTTTTGTTTTTTGATTAAATTTCATAAAACATATTTAAAATATTTCATTTATCTACTGTGAAGAAAATCCAAATGATGGAAAAAAGCACAATGATAATTTTTTCAGGAAACCTTTTTGTCATTTTTTAAAAGATCTCAACGGGTGAACCAGCGGATTAAAAGACTAATTTTCTTTGACAGATATGGAAAAAAAAAAAAAATTCCAAATTATAACAGCTTCAGCGGCAGTTTGTTGAAGGATCAAACTGATTTCTGCATGTTTCCATTCCAAAAAAAACTTTCGTTTTCATAAAATCATAACTTGTAAACATTTTGAGGTAAATTGAAGTCCACCATAAATAAATTGGAGCATTTTTTCATTTTCTTCTACTCTGATTCTCTTTCACCTCCACCCAACACTTACAAATCCAAAATGGCGACTGATAATTTCTGAAGGAATATGTTTTGGTCTAAACTGATACCCAGTTATTCCCGAACCTGAAGCTGTTTTTTTCACCAACTTTTTTTTCATAAAACGTTTTTGCAATGATCAAGAAAATATTTAAGTTTTGGATACGAGATAAAGCCGACGATAACCTAAAACATTGGGGTACTTCACTACACACATCAGGCAAATTTCTAAGTCATACTCTGTTGAAACTTGACTAATGCATGGAATAATAATGCAACACATAATGTACTTAGAACAAAATTGAAACAAGAAAGTGTACACAATATTTACATATAGTCTTTTGTATATTACTGGGAAGACCGTTCCTGGAGAATGTGTTGACTTAGTCGCAGTCGGGCAGAGTCTCTGGATTGAATCTCTTGATTCCTCTCACTCTCTTCCCGGTACCAACCATATTTATATGGTCGGTACTCCACTATGCAAATTAGGGGGATCCTACCACAGCATACTCCAACTATCATATTTGATAATAACAATTACGAATAATCTATATCCGTAATTCCAGGATAAGAAATCCTGACCAATAGCTTCTATAACTAGTATTTAGCCACGAACCCTTTTTCATTTAATTATGTGCAATCAACCCATTGCCACATGTAAAATGTAAATGTATTTCTAGAGAAAGGCGCTGCGATTAGCATGGACGGAATATTTGAATAACGAGGAAGTTTTAAGGAAAATGGCGAAACATTTCGACGAGTAAATAGAATCAGGTAGGAACAGTTCAACATTCTGAAAAACATAGGAAAGAGATCTTAAAGAATTTGAAACTCACAAGACATACTGAAGGCAAAATTGGCAGGAAAAATATCAAATATTCTACCCAACGAGTTAGCGTAAATAGATGCTAGCGCAGTGATTGATGGATTATAATTCGTCAAACATTAACTGAGAACATTAAGGCATAGAAAGTTGTGGAGAGCTATGGTCATCCAGATCCCAAAGAAAAACTGGCACATAAAAGAACAGAAAAAACTTAAATAAAAAAGAGCAACAGGAAATTAAAATTTCAATTATTATTATTATTATTATTGTTTGGTCTAATATTCTGAGGTTTTATTACATTTAAATATTGAATCATTCAGGCCCCTTTGATCGTCTCTAAGAAATCGGAAACCCGACTTCGAATTCTAATCGAGTTCCTTGCATTGACTTACGTGCAAATAGCGTTCAGATAGATATGAATCCATCACTTCTAGCCATCCTAACTATGTACCAAATAGTTGGACTTGTATTTGGTTTCCAAAAATTTTCACTCGCAAGGAAAAAATAATTATTTTTACAATTCAAAATATCTTTCGGTTTAAAATAATAAATAAATGTATCAAATTAATTTCACGAATCATGCTTTTTTGTTATTACAACATCATAACTTCGGTAACACCGAATTGTCATCGAGAATCTGCCTCATATGATAAAATTAACAATAAGAATTATTCTTATATTTATCACTATCTCCAGGGAAATTGCTTGCACGAACTCCATTCTTTGCTTCCACCACATTCTAACCTTCACGTCTAGCACCCGCCATGTCACTTGACTATAGGATGACCCCCACAAAAAACGGGAAATTTTTAAGTGCGTATTGCTAGACACGAGCAAATGGCAACACTGCGAGACAGTGACCTTGAACAAGTAAACATTCCGCCATTTAGAATTCAAGATGAAATTCACAGTATCCCAGTTGAGATGTTGCAGCAGTCAATGTGGAATCTCAACAGCAGATTTCAAGAAAGCATTCGTACAGGAGGACGCCATCTACAGAACGTAATTTAAAAAAAAATGAAAATTCCATCATTGGTTCTTAAATGGCATGTTGTAAGGTTTCAATTACTATGAATAAAATATTTTTCTTCCATCACTCTTGGTATTATTGGATTGTTAAATAGTTCCCGTTTTTTGGGGTCACCCTGTAGTATCAAACCACTTGTATTTCCTCTGTATTCCATTGGCGAGAAGTAAGTTCCACTTAAACGGATTCTTCCCGCGAACTACTACCCTGTGGAACAGACTCCAACAAGGTTTCCCCGATCACTACAATCTTAACCTGTTCAAGTCTAGAGGTAACCATTGTCTTCCCCTTACATCCATATAAGCTATCCCTTAAATTAACCCACTACCACGAGTGACCCCGGGCCTTGTAGAGGGTGAACGTTACTGTAAATAAAAATAAAAAAGACTGTTCTACTGGTCATAGTGCATAAATGTACTGATAAAGTTAAATACTTCAATCTATGATTTAATTTGTTGCGTTCTTGTTACCAGATGCTAACTGTAGTGATCCAATATATGGACGTCTTCGAAAACGAACCCACGTCATGTACACCGTTTTCCAATGAATAATGAGAAAAACAAACCAGAAAAAGAATAGTAAGAAATGTTTAGCCCAGTAAACAAAGTTTTACGTGTTGGCCTGTCCAAAAGAAAAATGATGCACATGGCGTGCATAAACTCGGTATTTACCCAAGTCCTCCTAAGAAGGCGGGACAAGGCCGGTTTTTAACGTGGGCTTTCTTAATTATACGCTCAAAAATATTCCCCGTAGAACCCACATTCACGGGCTAGGGTGGCTGTTTATCTCTCCAGACTAGACTGTCTGTAAGCATAGGCTCGGCTGAGTTCCTTTCCACCCGAAAATAGAGAGGTCGACAAGCTAATATCTTTAATTAACTTTAATGATTGATTTTCTAAGCGTAGCTTAGATGTGGCAGAAGGCGCAAAGTGTGGAGCACCCAGTGAGGGTCAAAATCACAACCCATTTGTAATTAATCTAGCGAGTCAACCTTGCTAACCATTTCGACAGGTCGGAGCGCCTTGGCCTGCATTTACCCAAGTTGTTCCGAGCCCGTAGACCCTGTACTAACGGGTCGGGTTTGTCTACCTCCCAGGATGAGAATGCCCTTCAGCCTAGCCTCGTCTGGATTCCTCTCCGCCCGCAGGCAGTGACGTCGACAAGCAGCTTATATCAAACTCAGAGGTTTGATATACCGCTGGCGACTCAAAAAATATGAGGCACGCTGTGAGAATCGAACTCACCATTGGTAATTGAACTAACGAGACACGCTTGCTAACCATTACACCATGTCGAGGACCCGTGGTCAGCATAAACTCTCCTTGCCATCGTGAGTCTCGAAGGATTTTTAAATTCTGAATTGAGATTCGTCTTGCGCTATGCAAAATACGTTTTATAAAGACGAGAAAGTTGATTGCAATTGAGCGGGGTCTACGAGTCATTACGTTGCATGGAAGATGAGTGATTGAGACGTGCGACTGATGATTTGAATTTTATTCCCCACATACTATTCTGCTATGGTTACTTACGCCTATATAAATCTGCCATCAGCCACATATATTTCTGCCACATCTAGTCTGGTTGTACTAATATGTATCTAGTGATTCTTGACAAAATTCAAAAAAGAATCTGCAATTTGATAGGTCCTGACCTGGCATCACGGATTCAATCAGTTTCCCACGGCTGTAAACGTAGATCCCAGGCCTTTTTTATGAATATTTTCATGGTGATTGTTCTAATGAGCTTTTCTCTTGGCACCTTGGTTTCAATAATTTAATCGAGTTACTAGATTGGTGTCTAGATCCATTCCTTTATTATTTACATTTTTAAATGTCACCATAAGTTCTTTTTCTAATAATATCTTCTCTCACAATTCTTGCCAGTGGAACTCTCCTGACTTCAACTACAACTTTTCAAAATTTAAATGCAACGTCAATTTTCATCTTCTATCTCATTTAATCATTTTCTTTTATTATTCTTTGCGTCTTAATAACTTTATCGCCTTGATTTGGGGAAATTGTTAAATAGAAACATTTTTTTTAAGACATGTTTCCGAATTTTCCAGATCGAGTTAATTTATGACATTAATTGATTCACGTCGTTTAAATTAAATTTTTTTATCAGTTTATGATTATAAATTCTGAAATCTCCTAAGAATGAAAATAGGCAAAAAAATTATATAGGAATGCAAACGCCAGGAATCAAGTTAAGACGTCTGTTTACATTTTCGAAATTTAGCAGAAGTGACAAACAAGGAAAGTAAGGAATTCACTGGGTTCATCTAAAGGAAACGTCTGCGAGAAACAACAAAGACGAGTAGCCGAGACGAAACTAATTCATGTGTATATCATACTTATTATAAAACCCTGGTTGTTTGTGTGTGTCTGTTCGTTTATATATTGGATCGGATTTCCTACATTTTTTCAACCGATTTCAACAAAACTTCACAGGACTAAGTAAAATTACCTTTAGAAAAACACAATTCTTTTTGCACGAAATCAATTTGAAAACACGATTAAGAGGCATCGCTGTTTCGAGAATGAAAGGGGGACAACTCATATCGAGTTATAATTATTATAAAACCCAGGTTGTGTGTGTGTGTGTGTGTGTGTGTGTGTGTGTGTGTGTGTGTGTTTATAAATGGGATCGGATTTCCTACATTTTTCAACCGATTTCAACAAAATTTTACTTTTTTTTGGCAGGTAGTGTTTCTTATTGTCTTGCACACTTTTTTACGTTCAGAATGCTTTAAAAATTCCATTTACAAGACAATTGTTTATAATAAAATTGAAAAATTCTATTCACCAATCGGTAGACTCATAACGTTTGAAAACAATGTTTTTGTTTGAGTTTGCGTTTGACCAATTGGTAAAAAAAAAAAATAAATAAAAAAAAACTAATTAAGACATGCGTGACCATCAACCTTAAACAATAATCTTTGTCAATTTTGTTTTTCAGTCTTTATGATGGTCGCTACTTGATCTATCTCTTACTGTTATATCCCCGGGCAACGCTGGGCGCTACTGCTAGTATTTTATAATAAAAGCGACAGATATTTTATGCTGCGAAATCATTACCTAAAACTGACATTGTTAAAACCGTAAGTAAGCTAAGAATTGTAACGGAGATCATTTGTCAATCCGGTGGTATTTATCTTCTCCATGTGAACCTTTCTCCGGCTTTTATTATTTGGCCAAATGCTAAGGAATCTTTTTATTTGAAAAAAAAAATCGAATTTGACCTTATGACAATAAAAAGGTCAATGTTTTCGTTTTTTTTCTAAAATTAATGTAATATCCGAAATATTATCTTTATAAATCAATCGAAAACAGTTGCAATATATTTTGATCAAATGGATGTAATATTTTTGAGTGACTAGGATCAATTCACTTGTAATGTTTATTTTAAAAGCATTTTATCCATAAACGTAAGTGTCTCTAAAACCTTGCACCCATAAATCTCTTACATAATTGCGTTATGTTTTCATATGAGAAAAAGAGGGTTGCTTTAAAAGAGGTTGTTTAATAAGTTTATCTCTTAAACAAATGCATGACGAAAATAAACAAATGGATTATCGCCATTATAAAGTTTTAAATGTCACAATAATTTTTTAAAAAACGAATACACAAAGTGTACTTAATTTAAGATGCGATTACAAAAAAAAATGAATAACAATTTTAAATGATTGGCAAAGTGAATGATGATAATCGTAATGGTACTATTAACAGTTTCCTTATAAGGAAACATTTTGCATTCATTGACCGAGCAGCCAGTACTACTGTCGTCTGAATTTTATAAAATCTTTCTCTTCAAACAATTTTTCAAGAAATAGGTTTCTCAAATCCACTAGCTTTCCTCACGCTTTCCAATATTGACTGAAGTTTACTGCCTAACCTTTTGTTTGAAGATGTGCGTAATGTAAGTGATTATTTTCTCGTTGAGTTACATGTTATATCCATTTTAGTTCATGTTGTAATTGAAAGTACTCAAATGATGAGGTTTCTGTTGTTTTATGCTGGATGGATCGATTTCTTTTCATAATTTCTAACTGAAATTCATGTTAACCGTTCCTTATTTTAAAATTAACAAGTGATCAGATAATTCAAGTCGCTATATAATGAATAATGATAATAATGATAATGATAATAATAATCAGAAGTCGGCAATTTCCATGGCACACAGCAGCAAATGACATCGCGACCCCCGAACCAATAACTACTACAACGCAAAGAATATATTTAGCTGTTTCAATGTTAATATATACTAAAGTATATATACTATATATTGTTGTACAAAATATATTGTAGAACAGGTTTACTGACCTTGACTTGTATAAAAATACGTATACTCTTGGGACACTGAAAACCCTAATCTGGCACATAGTTAGCAAAAGATTAGCGACCCTTGATAATAATGATGTTAATAATGATAATGTTGATAATAATAATAATAATAATAATAATAATAATAATAATAATAATAATAAAAGTTGTCAAAGTACAAGGACCTTGAAATAGAAATCTCGAAAATGTGGCATATGGGAACATCAACAATCCCTGTTGTAGTTGGAGCCCTAGGACTGGTTGGAAAAGATTCCAGTAGACTAATTGAAGAGATTCCTGGAATTCCATGCGTCCAGGAGACACAGAAAATTGTTCTGACAAGTACAGCCCACACCTTACGAAGGGCTTTATCTATGTAATTTTTTTTTTTTTTTTTGTCAGTGGAAAGTGTCATGACGCCATTTCTAACCTTAGGTCCCTCAGCGGGACCCGGAAAGAAATGTGTAAACGCCAGAAATCAAAAAAATAATAATAATAATAATGAACTCAAATGCAGATTATATAATCAATATCGGGAAGTAATTGAACATCTTGTATCAAGTAAGACGGTGTGAGAATCAACTGAATATAAAACTCGGTATGATAGAGGGGGCTAATATCTGCAGTGAAAAATATGCCGCTTTTGCGGGAAGGAATCTGCAAGAAAGTAGTATGAACATCACCTGGACACTGTTGCAGAGATAGGGTCTGCAACAATTTTATGCAACTTCACAACCAGTACTACTGTCATTTGAATTTTATAAAATCTTTCTCTTCAAAAATTTTTTAAAGAAATAGGTTTCTCAAATCCACTAGGTTTTCTCACAGGCAGAACAATCACATAGGCAGAACAATCAAAGTTAATTGTCCAGCTTTCGTGATCAAACGCCACAAAAACAGAATCTGCTTGATATGCCAGTCCCTGCAATTTTAATGTACCTTTGAAGATCGTAAAAAACACAATCAAAATACAAGAATCTTGAAATCGAAATCTCAATCACGCGGCACATCAGGATATCAATAATTCCAGTTGTAATTGGAGCCCTCGACTTGACTGGAAAATTTTCAGATAGACTCATTGAAAAGGTTCATGACAGACCATGCCTTAAAGAAATACAAAATATTTCATTTCAGCTCACACCTTACCGAAAGGCATTGCTTATGCAAAATATGTGTGATCATAGAGTTTGTTTTATGTTTTTTTTTCCTTTTTTTCAAAATATACTCAGTGGAAAATATCATGATGTCATTTCTGACTTTAGGTCTCTGGTCTGAACCCGGAAAGACATTAGTTTACACCAGAAATCAAATGAAATATTATTATTATTATTATCAAGAAGAAGAAGAAGAAGAAGAAGAAGAAGAAGAAGGAGGAGGAGGATTATAATAATAATCAGAGGTTTACATTTTCTATGGAAATCACTGTAAATTGACCCTCCCATTGGAAATCCAAACAAAATCTCCTCATACAACAGGATTATTTAATAAGTAAAAAAGAAAAAATAATTAAATTGAATTTCGTAATCTGGAATACTTTCTTTATATATTACGATGGATACAGAACACAAGATTCATAATTTAAAAATATATTCAATTCATGAAATCACATCAAATTACAAATTACAGTGAATTTACTAATCAAACTGGACTACCTATTAACCTTTATAAAATTTGATTATACATATTCGCAACCAGGATTCTATAGGAATATAAAAAGTATCAAATTTTGATTATTTCTGGCCCCAATGCCCATTGTAAAAGGGAACTATTTTTCGTCCCTATTCATGCAAAATGCTTAAAAGCCTCTCAATATTTGGCATTCAAAATTTCAAGCGGCAAGATATCCTTTTGATATTAAACGATTTAATATCTTCATATAAGTAAGGCGAACCGCGTGACCTGAGATACTTAATTCACATAAGCACAAAGTATCGCACTGCATATTATTTTATTATTTTTCAAAAATCGGAACTGAAGAATTCCTGCCGTGTAAGTTTGAAATATGCCGAAAATGTTATCGAATTTCCAGTTTAAGTTCATTTTCACCATTCACAATTTTGACAATGTCATATTGTGGGTTAATTCTGATTTGTAATCGTTGAAGCCATGTTTTATTTTATAGCTTTAAAAACATGTATTAACATTTTTTATTTGGCACCTAAACAGTATCTTAAAGCGAATAATGTTTTGTGTTATCATAAGTTCTTTGTACTTTATAACGATTCTGCTGTTGCGAAACAAGACCTGGCTCTTCGATCAGATAAAAGTGTTAACGGCGTTTTATCACTTGGAAATGAGGGGAGACTTTTTTATATCGAGAAAATTGGCCGTTTGATTGTGTATTTTTGAATATGTGTGTATATTATTCTTGTATATTCAAAGATGTCAAACGAGGCGCCATATTTCTGTTTTATTTGCGTGATCAGATAAAACAGTTACGAAATGTTTGAATCTAAATTGCTTCTATTGTGCTACGCTGCAATGAGTGATTGCCTCTTTACATAAAAAGAGTGTTTTCTTTTCTTTTTTTTCTGCGAAGCAAGTAGATAGGTGTTCACAAGAGTGGTTGTCTGGATGTAAATTGAACGCAAAAGACAAACAAGGCCTTGGAGTGGCGAATACTTTTCTTCACACGGCATCTTTTCCAGATAGTTATTTTCGGAATATTTCTTATTTTGTAACACCAATTGCCGTGTAATCCTTTCCAAGATTTAACAGTGCAGAACATTTTTACGAAAGACTAATAACTTAAACCCTTATAATACGATATACGGTAAAATTTAGTTGAACAATTGATAATTTATTGGAAGCTCAAGGAAAATTTTATAATGTATCAATAATGATTTTTTTTTTTTAATTTTTGGGATGAGGAGATTTCTGGACAAGAAAGAACACAGGGGAGTTAGACGTCTGAAAGAATCATCGCATATGCTATGCGATGGGGACCTCATTAGTAGGCCTATCATTAAAATAAATACAACATGGGAGCCGCTAATAAATAAAGGAAAATGACAGCAGCAATCTAAACGTGGGAAATGCCAGCACCCAAAACATTACAGCAAGCAGCAGCAGCAGCTTAATCAGTCTGATAAGCAAAACATAATTGAAGAAGATTACATCCTATAGTTACTGGGTATTCTGATATATATATATATATATATATATATATATATATATATATATATATAAATTGAGAAATTACAATTACTTCATCTAAATCTTTCCGAAACAGCTTTAACATCGCTTTCAGGCAGGAAACCATTTTCTGCGTAATCACCATTCAAAATTAGGTTTCAGTGTTTTCTCCCAGTAAATTGTTCTACTGGTAAAAGCGGTATTTATCTATATTTCTGAGATGAGGTATTATGTACACTATTTACATTATTCGGACTATTGTCCTCATCTTTGTCGCCATATTTATTACAACGTTTCGGCCGTTGTAGCTGGAATGTCGTACTGAACCCTTTATTTCGCTCACTGGGGTAGATTGTTCTACTTCCACGTGCGATGCTTTATGGATGTCAGTTATCTCCTGTTAATTCCCCTCTCCATGTTCTCCATTGACTTAGCCGGGTATTGAACTCTTTAGGTCTTATCACTGGATCTAACCAACGCTTTTATCCTTGAGAACATCTGTGTATAAATTTCTGGGTAGTATAAACCTAATGAATTTAGCAATAATTTTTTTAGCAGTGCTCATATTGCAATATTTGCTGTTATTATTGCATGCTTTTCTCTGGTACTCCTTATTACTGGTTCCCATATTGTATTCATTTCTTTGTTTGGACGGCTAAGGAGATTTTTGTAGCCTAAGCGGCTAAGTTTAAAAAAGCAGGTAGTTGTTCAAAGTGTTGGTTTATGAATATAAATAAATAAGATATATATACACATACACACACGTATAAATATATATTACTGACTTAAAACTGCAATATCGGGCGGGAGTTAAGCTAGCTCCTACGGAGTGCTCTTTCTTGGGCCTTCATCACGGTAGGTATGCAGGAGTAGATGCGATAGGCAACAATAAACTACTCAAAATGGATCGCCGCATTTAAATATTGTTTACGATTTAAAAGTTCAATGATAATACTTCTGCTGCCACTTAATTTAATGACAAGTTGATGTACGTAGGTTCTTACTTTCCGTACAAAGAATTATTTTTATTTCATGGCTCACTTTCCCTGGATTTCGCAATTAATTTCGATTATTCTCAAATTTATTTCCAAGTTATAAAAAATGTTATCGTACAAAAAAAAAATTGTTGCTAAGAATTACGTAAAAATATCGCCTAAAACAATCGCAGTAATGAAAATTTGGGAATTCAAAATTTCAGGATTGTCGATCCAGATCCGGCCCGGAATATTTTTAATTTGCTCACGGAGTCGGCCTTATTCGAAAATGTTATAATATGTTAGGATAAATACTCTAGGAGTAAACTTGAAAAGTGTGGAACAGTGACACATCGACATTTTCATTTATTATAGAGCAGAAAAATATGAGCTTTTGAAGATAGTTGTGTTACTTTAATTTAAAAAACGTGACACAGTGACACACTGACTTTTGTATTATAAAGAAGAAGAAGAAGAAGAAGAAGAAGAAGAAGAAGAAGAAGTAGTAGTAGTAGTAGTAGTAGTAGTAGTAGTAGCAGCAGCAGCAGCAGCACGGTGGAGTAATGGATAGCGGCTTGGATTGAGGAATCGGAGAGCCGAGTTCGAATTCCAGTCGAATCCATTACATTCACTTACGTGCTAACACCCTTGGGAAAGGTGTGAATCCTTTTTCTTCTCCCTCCAGCTATGGGTAAATAGCAGGTCAGAGTGGGTTTTATAGCCTTGGATGGCAACTGGTCTAGAAGAAGGAAAACTCTGAATTCAAACCTGCTCTTAGAGGAGGGTGAATGGAGTCTCTCTGAGCTTTGGTTGGCAATCCATTTAGTGATGGTGTCACGACAAAAACATACCCTTGATAGCCCTAGCGAAGCATCAAGAATTCAGCTATTTGACAAGATTATGAACTGCACCAATCAAAGTATTGGTGAGTTCAATCTCGGCTGAGACCGCAAGATGATGATGAAAGTTAGATAGTTTTGTCCCATTAAGTGAAACACTGACATTCGCATTTATTATATAGATTAATTTAGGGGTCGTTTTGCTAGATGCTGTTTTATAAAAATATTTGTATGTCTTCGTTTTACAATAACTTCACATCAATCTAAAAACAGCTTTAACATTGCTCTTAGGCATGAAACGATTTTTTTCTATCGTCGTCTCGTTATAGAGTTCTGCTTTGAGGAACAGACTCTAAAGAGGCCAACTCCTGGTTACTACCTCTTCAAATCTCGGGCTAACAGTTATCTTCAGTACATGCCCAAATAAATTGTGCCCATTAACCTACTTGGACCTTGTATAGAGCAAACATCATTGTAAAGAAATAAATAAATAAAACCTCCCATTCTATCTTTCTCTCTGTTCTTTTTTTTCATTAAAAAATCAAAAAAAAATTGATATATTTTTCTTTCATGTCCCCCTCAAAATGTAAAAAAAATGGAAAATTCATTGTTTATCTGTGGAAATATCATATATATATATATATAAATAATATATATATATATATATATATATATATATATATATTTAGGATAATACGACAAAAAAAATAAAACAATAAAAATTTCGTGTGACAAAGTAACAAAGATTTAAAATTTAATCGGACTAAATGTAATTTTACAAAATGACAAAAATTGTCAAAAGAAAAATTTTTTTTTTTTCCATTTTGAGATGAGGATTTCATTATTTTTTGTTTGGATATTGTTCATGGTTATATAAAATTTATATATTTCTATCTGAGGTATATATATATATATATATATATATATATATATATATATATATATATTATTTTTCACAGACAGACTGTTTCGATGTATCACAGCACATCATTGTGGCTGGACATCCGGTTGCCCAATCACCTAAAGATAGAAATCGGACTCAATTGGCGTCATCAATATGAATTCTAGACGGACATCAGCCCGATCAGAATGTAAAAAATAAGCGTATTTATTTTTTTTGTTAAATAATTAGTAACTGAGAGAAAATTTAATTCGATTTATCTAAGGTATTGCATTATTTTGTAGGTGTGTTTTATAAACCCACACTTTACGTCCCCAGAGAGCTTCAGCGTGGAAATTCAAATTTTTCAAGAGCATATATATATATATATATATATATATATATATATATATATATATTTATGTTCAAAAATATACATATGAAAATTTCTACTTGGAAATATAAATGTATTTTATATTCAAGTGTTATAAATACATTCATGTTGAAGGAGTTTCATTGATTAAGTATATATTAGTGAATATCCATAATATTCATGGGCGATAAGTGATAACTGAAGTTTAATAGCTTTGTTATCCATGCCAATAGGTGTTTCTTTTATAAGCAATTGCATTTGTTTTACTGTTAGTAAGAGGATTTGAACATTTATCTCTGATGTATAAAACAACGATATATAAAGTGAATTGATTGTTTGGTTTTTGTAAACTGAGACCATCCATTTGCAGACCGATTAGAATGGGCCAGATACAATTTTTAATTGTAATAAACTAAAAAACAATACCATTTAATATTAATGCTAAAGTAATCAATATCCTAGACGTTAACATTTGTTCTATATTTGGGCGATAAAACTATATACAGTATCAAGATACAGATCGGGAAGTATTGGGGAAAAAAAACAACCACTATAAAAGGATATCAGGTCAATTTGCCCAAATGGTAGAATCTGTTATATATTATCGGTAAATATTGAACCCATAAACTGAGACATAAAAAAAATATAGATTTAACGCAAAAGCAAATAAATTGAAATTAGATTTTGTAAGAAAAAAAAACAACAAAGATTCGAAAAAAATAAAATTTCGTCATTAAATGAACGTAACATAATAAATAAATAAATAATGTATATACCAGGTGGTTTCAAAATTTCGAAACCAATTTAGGTAGAATTTATAATCATTCACAAAAAAATTGACTTTGGTCCATTCATTTTAACCTAAAAAAAGATTTTCAAAAAAAATAGAATTAATATAAGCTATAGCTGTCACCAAAAAAAAAAAAAAAACCATAAATAATTACATATCCCAAAATGGTAATTTCAATGTATATAATCAAGCACCAAATCACGGAACAAATTCTAATAATGAGTTGCAAAAGTCAATGCTAATAACGTAAAAAAGAACCTGAATTAAATTTCAAGTTTTAAAATTGAAAGAAAATCATCCAGAGGCATTTGTTTCAGATGATATAAATATATTATTACTTTGGATTCACTAAGAAAGCTGGAAATCATTTTTAAATAATTCAAAATGACATTGAAATATCAAAACTTCTTAGGAAATTTCAGAGTATGTTTGGCGATTAAAAATCGAAAATAAGAACCTAATCATTAGCTGTTAGATGATCTTGAAATCTAAACCATACAATGGAAAGGTGACAGGTGTAAACTTGAATGTTTGTTGCCC
The DNA here is from genome assembly GCA_903632075.3 of Acanthosepion pharaonis. Taxonomy (NCBI): domain Eukaryota; kingdom Metazoa; phylum Mollusca; class Cephalopoda; order Sepiida; family Sepiidae; genus Acanthosepion; species Acanthosepion pharaonis. The sequence continues at coordinate 196,919 of CAHIKZ030002272.1, read as the reverse complement.
AAAAGAATAAGCGACTTATCTAATGTAGATAAACAGTGGCTTTCAGATCAGAATTGATGTTTAATGTATACATAAGACCACGCATCTAATCAAACATTATGATCCGGGATTAAAATCGAAACCAGAATGAAATTTTATTCTATTTTTTGATTTGGATTTTCAATTATTTTCGTTTCAACTATTAATTCAAGTTCTTTCCCACCATTAATAACAGTTTTTGTTTATATCATCTATACAAATATATAATAACATATTATATATATAAATTGTTTCATATATATAATTGCGTGTTTGTGTCTTCAGTCTTGGGGGTTGATTTTATGTGTTTGAATGTGTATTAACCCATTCACCATTTTTTCTGGATTATTTTCGTGTGTGCTTGCCTCAAGAAGGATCGATATTATCTATCTTTTCTATCTATCTATCTATCTATCTATCTATCGATGATCGATCTGATCTATCTATCTATCTATTACCGTTCATGATCTATCATGGATCTATCTATGATTGGGACTTATATCAATCTTTCTCACCTACCAGTCATAAGAAACATAAGTTCTTCAAATATGGTTATACATGGAAGAGGCCTTGTAACATATCTACCGTAACGCTTAGAAAATGAACACAGCTTTTTCAAAATTGATATGTAAAAGAAAACTTAACATCAGGAAGAGGCACATATATATGGAACACAAGGCTTGGAAAATCAAACACGATACTCACAGGACATGCAGATTTATTTATGAACCTGTTATCCCTGTGTTTTGAATACTTTAAGCGTTTAGTTAATATATTCTGCAGACTAAATGCATGGTTTTAATGTGTTTGGATTGAATATGTGAAAATGCATTGATACCTACTTTTTTTCAAAGATATTTTCTTCTTGATGTTTCGATCGCAATATGAGTGCTATCAAAAAAAAAAAAAAAAAATGGTCGTAGATGATGTAAACCAGCCAAATTATAAAAAAGTTGTGGTGAAAAAGCAAAAAACAAAAAAATTTTATTCTTCTCTCTTCATCTTTATCGCCCGTCCTTTTTAACAATTTAATTTTTTCCTTATTTTAATGATTCAATTTATACAAATTTTATTGTGTCTTCATACTAAATTAGCAAAAAAGGTGTAAATGTATTAAATTTTTTTTTAAAAGTATGATATATATATTATATATAAAATAGATAAATAGAACTAATATTATTTTATTTTATTTAATTTGATTTCTGGTTCAAAATTTCGTTCATTTTCCAACCAGAAACCTAAAAGCCAAAGATGCTTTCACATTTTTCACTAACCATTTTGAGAAAAAAAAATATAAAATTTTCACAGAACATTTTTACATAGGTGATTTATTTTGTTTTTAGGTAATAACTCTATTGTGAGCATAATATTTTGTACATCTTTAAAGGCTATTTTAAATAATTTCAATAAATAAAACTTTTTTTTCAATCAATCCGAATGTTTAAATACAAAGAAATTGATAATTTTATTTTCAGTTTTTTACGAAAGGTTCTTTTATTTCGTTAGGTTTTGAAGATTTCAAAGGTTCATTCACAGACTTTGAGGACTCCAATGTCAATAAAAACGTTTTGTTTTAACGGTTTCTGCTAACGATGTGATTAGCTTCCAGAAAATGTCTGTGTATTGTTAACTCCCATAGAATTGTTATCATTATTTATTGAAAAAAATATTTGTTCTTTATTGGTATAAAAATGTGTCGAGTTCCTGGTAAATTTCCTCAAACAAATAAAAAAATCCGTCATTCGAAAATCATCAACCACATCTTTCCAGCTGGCATTATCACTGTAATACTGAACTTCGCTATGCAATGAAAGAAATATTGACAGAATTTTACTCATTGAATTCGATCAACAACAACAAAATATATTTTTGGGATCTTTATCAAATATATCATGTCTTTTTTTTTGATTGATCGATGAATTCCCGAGGAAAAATTCAATTAAATAGTTATGTTTTTTTCCGACGACCACGTCACGTTCCTGTAATTTCACATTGTAAGCAACGTCGAGCTTAGTCATATACCTTCTAGTTACACTGTTTGGTTATAAGTTGCTTTAACCTTGATGTGTTAATGTTGTCAAGAATAAATTGAGAATTGTTTTATAATCGGATTAGTCGAACTCAAATTCCTGTTGATTCCTCTTATTTTACTACAGTCATCTATTGCATGAAGAACGTTTCTGCTTATATTTCCGCACATTTAACGTTTTGTAGCACTGTGTTTTCATGTGTCCAGCAAATTCTCTAACATGATTTTTCGGAAACCTTTCATTATCATTCTTAATTATGTTATCAAAATAAATTAATCGCCGTTTTAAGTTTCTATATGTTTTTTTTTGTTTTAGTTGGTTTTAAATTTTATTATTATTATTATTATTATTATTATTTATTATTATTTCTGCTATGGACACACTACCTACCAAGTCTGCGGAAAGACCTAAGGCAGGTCGTGGTGTGTTGTTATGGCCACATTTCATGTTAATTTTTTTTTTTTTTTTTTTTTTCTCTCCGATGAAGTTGCTAGCGTTACATAGACAAAGTTCTCCTTAGTGTGTGTGCTGTACTTAATAAGACAATTTTCTGTATGTCTCTTAAGCTGGGGTTTCAGGATTCTTTCAATGTGTTGTTTTGTTCCATTTTTTATAATTCCAAGTGCACCTATTACCACTGGTATTATTCTTGTTTTCAATTTCCACATTTTTTCTATTTCAATTTCCAGGTCTTTGTATTTTGATAGTTTTTCAAATTCCTTGGTTGCTATGTTACAATCCGCTGGACAAGCCATATCAATTAGTAGGCAAAGTTTTTCTTTCTGGTTTTTGACAATGATGTCCGGCCTATTTGCTTCAATTTTTCTGTCTGTGTGGATGGTATAATCCCATAGAATGGTGACATCTTCTATTTCTGTAACCGGCGCTGGCCGATGTTCATACCAGTGTTTGCTTACATTTTTCCAAAGTGTTTGCACATTGTCCAGTGTAAGTATTGCCCCACTCTATCGTGACGATTTTTATATTCATTTGGGGCAAGTATAGAACATCCTGAGATTAGATGGTCTATTGTTTCTTGGTATTTGTCACAGAACCTGCATTTTGGATCCACATTATTATGTATGATATTTGCCTGAAAATTCCTAGTGAAAAAGACTCTGGTCTTGCGCTGCAAGAATAAAGCCTTCAGTTTCAGACTTTAATCCAGATGCTCGTAACCATCGATGAGTATTAACTTTATCAACATTGGGTTTATTTGCACGTTCTGGATATTGGCCATGCAGAGGTTTGTCTTGCCAGCGTTGTTTCATCTGTTCAAGGGCTTTATCCTTGGCTTTCTTTTTCATATCTTTTGCTGCAATAGTTGGTTCTTGGCTTCTGTTTTGATTTACTACAGAATCTACTAAATGTAAATGTTGTTTGTATTTACTGCCTTCTTTTATTATTGAATATTTTTGGAGTTGTTTTCATGTTTTTCATTAATTTTATCATACAGTCATTTTTGTTTCCATTAAGTTATTACGTTATTATATTATTATTATTATTATTATTATTATTTCTGACATATATAGGTTTCCTTCCGAGTCCCAAGGTCAGAGATGGTATCATGGCATTTTTACTGAGCATAAAAAATATTCTTCATACGATCACACACATTTATCATAGATAAAGAGGTGTGAACTGTACTCTTCACGTACAATTTTTGTAATTTCTTTAAAGAAAAAATATAAATACCAAAACCCTTCAATGAGTCTATCGGAACCTTTCTCAATCAATCCGTGGACTTCAATTACAACTGGGATTGTTGATGTCCTCACGTACCACATTTTTGAGATTTCGATTTCAATGTATTTGTACTTTGATAGTATTTTTTTAAAGATAAATTACAGTCTGCAGGGACTGCCATGTCGATAAGAAGGAACATTTTTGCGGTCTCTGCTCACATTATCTAAGCTTTGTTCTGTCTGTGTGTATTTTAAAGTCTCATAAAATTGTTAGAGATCCTATCTCTGTAACCGGACCTGAGTGGTATTCATACCAATTTCTTGCAGGTACCTTCCCGTAAAAGTTGCATATATTCCAGTGCAGATATTGGCTCACTTTGTCATGCTGGTTTTTATATTCAGTGGGTACCAATACCGTGCAATCTGATACAAGATGGTTATTTTTTTCTGGATATTTATAGCAAAATCTGCATTTTTAGATAGCACAATTTTTCATTATTTGCTCTTGGTAATTTCTAGCGAGAAAGTATTTGTCCTGTGTAGCAAAGATAAAAACTTCGGTTTCAGCTTTTAACCCTGCACTACGTAACCACTGATGGTACGGGATTTGTCAGCATCGGCTTGTTTGGTTCTCGAAAATTATTGACCATTATTTATGCATCTGATACTTTGCATTTGCTTTTACTTTTTGTTTTACGTTATTTGCCTCTGCAATACGTGTATTATGGTTTAATTTCACTTCTTCACCGACTAGAAATTCCCTTTTGAATTTGTTGGCTTCCTTTATTAGTGAATAAAGTTTCTTACTTCTTTCATGTTCTTTGACACAGATCATCATCCAAGACCCATTGCTTTGGTTTTGTAGGTCATTTCTAAAATTAATCGTCTGCCTCCTTCGGGTCTGGACATATACAGACGATAAACACGAGGCTTAGAATGATGCATGAGGTGGTCAATTAAAAAGCTTGCTCATTTTGCTATCGATTCACTTAATGTCAGTTATGGTCCAGTTAGGATGTTGAAACTGTATCACACCACAGGGACAGCCAAAGTGTTTATGGCTGATATTCTGTTTGATGAATTCAATTAGATATTTAACACCAAACGCACATGCCTGTAGTATTCTTTTCTTACTTTGTCCTGCATTTGACTATGCTGTATTCCATCTCCTTCGCTGTCGCCTAGGTATTTAAAAGCTTTCCCTTGTTCCGGTTCCCTAATTATTATCACAAAATCTAGATTTATTGAGTGTGTGTTTCTGCCATTCTCCATTTCTGGAATGTTACTTTTATATTTATCTAATCGGAAAAATAAACCGATGTCATCGTTTTTTTTTTTACTTTTTAAAGACTCTTCAACTGTTTGCCTTCTTTGACAAAGAGTTTGATATCATCCATGTAGAACTGGTGATTAAACACTTTCTTTTTTTTGTTTTACTTTGTATCCATAGTTATTAATGTTTAGTTCATAGTTATTACTGTTTAGTTCATTAGTTGTTATTATTATTATCGTTGTTGTTGTTGTTGTTTAATTCATTTGTTGTTGTTGTTATTATTTTATTGCTATTGTTATTTTTGTTGTTGTTGTTGCTGTTCCTCCTCCTCCTCCTGATGTCATCTTACCAGAGAGTAATTTTAAATGCTTAATTACCAAGTCGCCTCTTCTGTGAACGGAAAGGGCACTGGATGAAAGTCATGGATGTATATTTGGGACGTTTCATTTGGATGGAGAGGGTTTCCCGGATGATATGTGCAGTTCCGCATTCTTATGAGACCTTTTTAACTATTTAGATCAAGGAATTGCGTGATTATTATTAATACTGCAACAACTTTTTACTTTTGCAAATTCAATTGTTTTATTCTATGCATTGTCTCAAAATTTAAGAATAAAATGATGGTTCATATCTCCAACCGATGAAGATAAAAATACATGGTGTTAAGAGCAGTCCAACCCCCAAAGTGACGTTTGAGTGGGAAATATACGAATCGCAATATACCCATCATGGCGAGCGGTTAAGATATACTAGACACATGCACCACAGTCAAACGTACGCGATAATTTGATATATCTTGATAAGAGCAAAGATTTCTAGAAAGTTCATAAATATATGCATTCTGTTTGCTCATATACTGAATGTTAATCAAAAAAAAAAATTATTTCGAAGAGACGTGGGACGTAATTTTTGTGGATTTAAAATCAAAACTGAATACTTATGGAATCCTCATTTTTTTAGATAGATTCGGCCATGATAAAGGCTTAGAAAATCAATATAGTGTTTTTATTTTATTTACATTGATAATAATTTCTTGGGATGAGAAGATCACATGGCTATTTCTTAATCGAATTCACCCCATATATATAGTAAAGCCACTAAGACAGAGCGGTGTTACAGGATGTGAAAAAGATTATAGAATGTGATTGACAAAATATTTATAATCATAATATAGTAGATAACGATTGACATTATATATTTAAATTTTAAAGACAAAAGAAAATGGAAAGCATGGAACTCAGAGTGTTCCAGGAGCGTGAAGTGCAGGAAAAAGGAAACTGCTAACATAGAACTTCGGTTACAATTTAAATACAATGGAATGATGAGAGCGTGATCCAATTGAAATCCTGATTAATGCGATTAAATTCATAAAAAACTGTAAATAAAAGGCTTACCAACTTTATGAAAATAACGATTGAAAACTCATATAAATATATATTAACATAAAACTGGGCATGCCTTTTTTTTGAATATTATATATATTGACATATATAATAAATATTATATATAGGAGAGACCAATTTTCCATTGCTGAATAACAATAGTCAGGCTTTAGATTTTATAAGAATCCCTAAATAAATAGCAGACTGTGGATCATATATAGATAATATTCTAAGATGGACAAATGAACAGACATATAGATATGAAAGTCTGAGTTTCTGGAAAGAAATAAAGAAAGAATGGTCTAACAATGGATTAACATTGTTACTAATCCTCTTTAGATTTTATCAAGAATCCGAACTCAAACCTTCAACAGCGGATCAAATATAGCATTCTAATATTCTATTAAGGACAAATGATAGACCATAGATATGAAAGACAGTTTCTCAAGAAATATTTTTCTTGATGGTCTACCAATGGATTAACACTAAAATTCCTCTTTAGATTTTATCAAGAATCCCTAAATAAATAGCAAATGAAGCGGATCATATATTTTACTAATATTCTAAAATGGACAAATGATAGACATATAGATATGAAAGTCAGTTTTGAGAGAAATATTTTCTTGATGGTCTACCAATGGATTAAGGCATTCCTGAATATTTTATCAAGAATACTTAAATAAATAGCAAGAACAGAAAGATCATATATATGCACTAATATTCTAAGCATGGACAAATGATAGAATATAGATATGAAAGGGGTTTCTGGAGAAATATTTTCTTGATCGCGACTTTAATGTTCTGAGGCCCCATTCTTTAGGATCAATGTCTCAGACCCTTAAATCATTCTATCTATATTCCTCTTTAGATATGAAATCACTGCATATTCAAGATGGTCTAAATGGAATAACATTGGGATGATTCCTCTTTAGATTTTCCAAAAATCCTAAATAAATAGCAAGAACACTAATATTTTATATAGCACTAATATTCTAAGCATTAGTAAATGATAGACATATAGATATGAAAGACAGTTTCTGGAGAGAAATATTTTCTTGATGGTCTACCAATGGATTAACATTGCTGATTCCTCTTTAGATTTTATCAAGAATCCCTAAATAAATAGCAAGAACAGCGGATCAAATATAGCACTAATATTCTAAGCATGGACAAATGATAGACATATAGATATGAAAGTCAGTTTCTGGAGAGAAATATTTTCTTGATGGTCTACCAATGGATTAACATTGCTGATTCCTCTTTAGATTTTATCAAGAATCCCTAAATAAATAGCAAGAACAGCGGATCATATATAGCACTAATATTCTAAGCATGGACAAATGATAGACATATAGATATGAAAGTCAGTTTCTGGAGAAATATTTTCTTGATGGTCTACCAATGGATTAACATTGCTGATTCCTCTTTTTAGATTTTATCAAGAATCCCTAAATAAATAGCAAGAACAGCGGATCATATATAGCACTAATATTCTAAGCATGGACAAATGATAGACATATAGATATGAAAGTCAGTTTCTGGAGAGAAATATTTTCTTGATGGTCTACCAATGGATTAACATTGCTGATTCCTCTTTAGATTTTATCAAGAATCCTAAATAAATAGCAAGAACAGCGGATCATATATAGCACTAATATTCTAAGCATGGAAAATGATAGACATATAGATATGAAAGTCAGTTTCTGGAGAGAAATATTTTCTTGATGGTCTACCAATGGATTAACATTGCTGATTCCTCTTTAGATTTTATCAAGAATCCCTAAATAAATAGCAAGAACAGCGGATCATATATAGCACTAATATTCTAAGCATGGAAATGATAGACATATAGATATGAAAGTCAATTTCTGGAGAGAAATATTTTCTTGATGGTCTACCAATGGATTAACATTGCTGATTCCTCTTTAGATTTTATCAAGAATGCCTAAATAAATAGCAAGAACAGCGGATCATATATAGCACTAATATTCTAAGCATGGACAAATGATAGACATATAGATATGAAAGACAGTTTCTGGAGAGAAATATTTTCTTGATGGTCTACCAATGGATTAACATTGCTGATTCCTCTTTAGATTTTATCAAGAATCCTAAATAAATAGCAAGAACAGCGGATCATATATAGCACTAATATTCTAAGCATGGACAAATGATAGACATATAGATATGAAAGTCAGTTTCTGGAGAGAAATATTTTCTTGATGGTCTACCAATGGATTAACATTGCTGATTCCTCTTTAGATTTTATCAAGAATCCCTAAATAAATAGCAAGAACAGCGGATCATATATAGCACTAATATTCTAAGCATGGACAAATGATAGACATATAGATATGAAAGTCAGTTTCTGGAGAGAAATATTTTCTTGATGGTCTACCAATGGATTAACATTGCTGATTCCTCTTTAGATTTTATCAAGAATGCCTAAATAAATAGCAAGAACAAAGGATCATATATAGCACTAATATTCTAAGCATGGACAAATGATAGACATATAGATATGAAAGTCAATTTCTGGAGAAAATATTTTCTTGATGGTCTACCAATGGATTAACATTGCTGATTCCTCTTTAGATTTTATCAAGAATCCCTAAATAAATAGCAAGAACAGCGGATCATATATAATACTAATATTCTAAGCATGGATTCATGGACAAATGATAGACATATAGATATGAAAGACAGTTTCTGGAGAGAAATATTTTCTTGATGGTCTACCAATGGATTAACATTGCTGATTCCTCTTTAGATTTTTATCAAGAATCCCTAAATAAATAGCAAGAACAGCGGATCATATATAGCACTAATATTCTAAGCATGGACAAATGATAGACATATAGATATGAAAGACAGTTTCTGGAGAGAAATATTTTCTTGATGGTCTACCAATGGATTAACATTGCTGATTCCTCTTAGATTTTATCAAGAATCCCTAAATAAATAGCAAGAACATCGGATCATATATAGCACTAATATTCTAAGCATGGACAAATGGATAACATATAGATATGAAAGACAATTTCATCAAATAAATTCTTGATGGTCTACCAATGGATTAACATTGCTGATTCCTCTTTAGATTTTATCAAGAATCCCTAAATAAATAGCAAGAACAGCGGATCATATATAGCACTAATATTCTAAGCATGGACAAATGATAGACATATAGATATGAAAGACAGTTTCTGAGAGAAAAATTTTTCTTGATGGTCTACCAATGGATTAACATTGCTGATTCCTCTTTAGATTTTATCAAGAATCCCTAAATAAATAGCAAGAACAATGGTAGATCATATATAGCACTAATATTCTAAGCATGGACAAATGATAGACATATAGATATGAAAGACAACAATGGAAAATATTTTCTTGATGGTCTACCAATGGATTAACATTGCTGATTCTCTTTAGATTTTAACAAGAATCCCTAAATAAATAGCAAGAACAGCGGATCATATATAGCACTAATATTCTAAGCATGGACAAATGATAGACATATAGATATGAAAGACAGTTTCTGGAGAAATATTTTCATTTCTTGATGGTCTACCAATGGATTAACATTGCTGATTCCTCTTTTAGATTTTATCAAGAATCCCTAAATAAATAAAGCTGAGCAGCGGATGATATATATACTAATATTCTCAGCATGGACAAATGATAAACATATAGATATGAAAGTCAATTTCTGGAGAAATATTTTTCTTGATGGTCTACCAATGGATTAACATTCCAAGCAATGATTCCTCTTTAGATTTTATCAAGAATCCCTAAATAAATAAACAAGAACAGGGATCATATATAGCACTAATATTCTAAGCATGGAAATGATAGACATATAGATATGAAAGTCAATTTCTGGAGAAATATTTTCTTGATGGTCTACCAATGGATTAACATTGCTGATTCCTCTTTAGATTTTATCAAGAATCCCTAAATAAATAGCAAGAACAGCGGATCATATATAGCACTAATATTCTAAGCATGGACAAATGATAACATATAGATATGAAAGACAGTTTCTGGAGAAAATATTTTCTTGATGGTCTACCAATGGATTAACATTGCTGATTCCTCTTTAGATTTTATCAAGAATCCCTAAATAAATAGCAAGAACAGCGGATCATATATAGCACTAATATTCTAAGCATGGACAAATGATAGACATATAGATATGAAAGACAATTTCTGGAGAGAAAATATTTTCTTGATGGTCTTACCAATGGATTAACATTGCTGATTCCTCTTTAGATTTTATCAAGAATCCTAAATAAATAGCAAGAACAGCGGATCATATATAGCACTAATATTCTAAGCATGGACAAATGATAGACATATAGATATGAAAAACATTTCTGGAGAAATATTTTATGGTCTACCAATGGATTAATATTGCTGATTCCTCTTTAGATTTTATCAAGAATGCCCTAAATAAATAGCAAGAACAATAACGGATCATATATAGCACTAATATTCTAAGCATGGAAATGATATTTTTATAGATATGAAAGTCCAATTTCTGAGAGAAATATTTTCTTGATGGTCTACCAATGGATTAACATTGCTGATTCCTCTTTAGATTTTATCAAGAATCCCTAAATAAATAGAAGAACAGCGGATCATATATAGCACTAATATTCTAAGCATGGACAAATGATAGACATATAGATATGAAAGACAGTTTCTGGAGAGAAATATTTTCTTGATGGTCTACCAATGGATTAACATTGCTGATTCCTCTTTAGATTTTAACAAGAATCCCTAAATAAATAGCAAGAACAAGGATCATATATACACTAATATTCTAAGCATGGACAAATGATACACATATAGATATGAAAGAAAAGTCAATTTCTGGAGAGAAAATATTTTCTTGATGGTCTACCAATGGATTAACATTGCTGATTCTCTTTAGATTTTATCAAGGAATCCTTAAATAAATAGCAAGAACATCAGATCATATATAGCACTAATATTCTAAGCATGGACAAATGGTAGACATATAGATATGAAAACATCATCTGGAGAAATATTTTCTTGATGGTCTACCAATGGATTAACATTGCTGATTCCTCTTTAGATTTTATCAAGAATCCCTAAATAAATAGCAAGAACAGCGGATCATATATAGCACTAATATTCTAAGCATGGAAATTTAGACAATAGATATGAAAATCAATTTCTGGAGAAATATTTTCTTGATGGTCTACCAATGGATTAACAAAGTGGAAATTCCTCTTTAGATTTTATCAAAATCCTTTATAAATAGAAAAGAAAGACACAGGGGATCATATAACAATGGCACTAATAACTAAGCATGCTGCCAATGAAAACATATAATATTGCTGATTTTCTTTGAAATATTTTCTTGATGGTCTAGCAATGGATTAACCATTGCTGATTATTCTTTAGCATTTGGTATCAAGAATCCTAATAAATAGCAAGAACAGCGGATCATCATAGCACTAATATTCTAAGCATGGAAAAGACATAGATATGAAACTTTATTTCTGGATGGGAAAATTTTCTTGATGGTCTACCAATGGATTAACATTGCTGATTCCTCTTTTGATTTTAACAAGAATCCCTAAATAAATAGCAAGAACATCAGATCATATATAGCACTAATATTCTAAGCATGGATGAATGGTAGAAAGTCTATGTCATATGGGAAAACATCATCCAAGAAATTTTTCTTGAAAGTGTTTATAGAAAAGACACATTGCTGATTCAACTTTAGAATGGGAAAATAACCAAATAGCTGCCAGATGAAAACTGATCATATATTGATTCTTGTTTTAAGCATTTATTTTAAATAACAATGAACTTAAAGTAAATAAAATGGCATCATATTTTCTTGATGGTCTACCAATGGATGGTAGAAATCTATGTCACATAAAAACATCATCCAAGCAAATAAATAAAAACAGTTTATAGAAAAGACACAGGATATTCTAACAATGGGAAAATAATGAGCATATAGATGAAAACTGATTTTCTGGAGAAATTTTTTTGATGGTCTACCAATGGATTAACATTGCTGATTCCTCTTTAGACCATATCAATTCCTAAATAAATAATGGTAGAACAGCGGATCATATAGCAAAAATCATCTAAGCATGGACAAATGATAGACATATAGATAAAGACACAGGGAGGCAACTTTACAAAATATTTTCTTGATGGTCTACCAATGGAAACTTAACATTGCTGATTCTCTTTTGATTTTTATCAAGAATCCCTAAATAAATAGCAAGAACATCAGATCATATATAGCACTAATATTCTAAGCATGGACAAATGGTAGACAAGTCTATGTCAATTTCTGGAAAGAGATCCAAGCAATTACCAATGGAAAAATGTTTATAGAAAAAGACACTTTAGATTTTATCAAGAATCCCTAAATAAATAGCAAGAACAGCGGATCATAAAACTGATAATATTCTAATTCATGGAAATTAACAAGGACATATATAGATATGATCAGACCATTTCTGGAGTAATATTTTAAGATGGTCTACCAATGGATTAACATTGGGAAAACATCATCAAGCAATCACCATAAAAATAAATAGAAAAGAACAGGAGGATCATATATAGCACTAATATTCTAAGCATGGACAATGATAGACATATAGATATGATTCTTGTTCTGGATTTTAAAATATTTTCTTGATGGTCTACCAATGGATTAACATTGCATATTCCTCTTTAATTTTATCAAGAATCCCTAAATAAATAGTAAGAACAGCGGATCATATAGGAAAAATATTCTAAGCATGGACCATGATAGACATATAGAAAAAGATGACAGGGAAGCAACTTTTCAATGGAGAAAAATATTTTCTTGATGCCAGATACCAAAACTGATAATATTGCTGATTCTTCTTTAGATTTTAACAAGAATCCTTAAATAAATAGCAAGAACAGCGGATCATATATAGCACTAATATTCTAAGCATGGACAAATGATATGGTATCCAAGATATGAAAGTCAGTTTCTGGAGAGAAATATTTTCTTGATGGTCTACCAATGGATTAACATTGCTGATTCCTCTTTAGATTTTATCAAGAATCCCTAAATAAATAGCAAGAACATCAGATCATATATAGCACTAATATTCTAAGCATGGACAAATGATAGACATATAGATATGAAAACATCATTTCTGGATATGGTCTAAAATGGATTAATATTGCTGATTCCTCTTTAGATTTTATCAAGGGAAAATAAATAAATAGCAAGGATTTTAACAAGGGATTTTAGAATAAATAAAAGTCAATGGCTCAGACCATATGACAATATGATCTAAGCATGGGTTAATGGTAGAAAGTCTATGTCACATTTATCAAACATCCCTAAATTTACTTGAAAGTCTACCAATGGATTAAAGAAAGGACAAATGATATTCCTCTTTAGAACAATGGGAAAATAAATAAATAGCAAGAACAGCGGATGATATATAGCACTAATATTCTAAGATTTTAACAAATGATAGACATATAGATATGGCATCAGTTTCTGGCAGTAAATATTTTCTTGATGGTCTACCAATGGATTAACATTGCTGATTCCTCTTTAGATTTTATCAAGAATGCCTAAATAAATAGCAAGAACAGCGGATCATATATAGCACTAATATTCTAAGCATGGACAAATGATAGACATATAGATATGAAAGTCAGTTTCTGGAGAGAAATATTTTCTTGATGGTCTACCAATGGATAACATTGCTGATTCCTCTTTAGATTTTATCAAGAACCTAAATAAATAGCAAGAACAGCGGATCATATATAGCACTAATATTCTAAGCATGGAAAATGATAGACATATAGATATGAAAGTCACAGGAGAGAAAATATTTTCTTGATGGTCTACCAATGGATTAACATTGGATTCCTCTTTAGATTTTATCAAGAATGCCTAAATAAATAGCAAGAACAGCGGATCATATATAGCACTAATATTCTAAGCATGGACAAATGATAGACATATAGATATGAAAGTCAGTTTGGAGAGAAATATTTTCTTGATGGTCTACCAATGGATTAACATTGCTGATTCCTCTTTAGATTTTATCAGAATCCCTAAATAAATAGCAAGAACAGCGGATCATATATAGCACTAATATTCTAAGCATGGAAAACTGATAGACATATAGATATGAAAGTCAGTTTCTGGAGAGAAATTTTCTTGATGGTCTACCAATGGATTAACATTGCTGATTCCTCTTTAGATTTTATCAAGAATGCCTAAATAAATAGCAAGAACAGCGGATCATATATAGCACTAATATTCTAAGCATGGACAAATGATAGACATATAGATATGAAAGACAATTTCTGGAGAAATATTTTCTTGATGGTCTAGTGGAAAATGGATTAACATTGCTGATTCCTCTTTAGATTTTATCAAGAATCCCTAAATAAATAGCAAGAACAGCGGATCATATATAGCACTAATATTCTAAGCATGGACAAATGATAGACATATAGATATGAAAGTCAGTTTCTGGAGAGAAATATTTTCTTGATGGTCTACCAATGGATTAACATTGCTGATTCCTCTTTAGATTTTATCAAGAATCCCTAAATAAATAGCAAGAACAGCGGATCATATATAGCACTAATATTCTAAGCATGGACAAATGATAGACATATAGATATGAAAGACAGTTTCTGGAGAGAAATATTTTCTTGATGGTCTACCAATGGATTAACATTGCTGATTCCTCTTTAGATTTTATCAAGAATCCCTAAATAAATAGCAAGAACAGCGGATCATATATAGCACTAATATTCTAAGCATGGAAATGATAGACATATAGATATGAAAGTCAATTTCTGGAGAGAAATATTTTCTTGATGGTCTACCAATGGATTAACATTGCTGATTCCTCTTTAGATTTTATCAAAATCCCTAAATAAAATAGAACAGCGGATCATATATAGCACTAATATTCTAAGCATGGACAAATGATAGACATATAGATATGAAAGACAGTTTCTGGAGAAATATTTTCTTGATGGTCTACCAATGGATTAACATTGCTGATTCCTCTTTAGATTTTATCAAGAATCCCTAAATAAATAACAAGAACAGCGGATCATATATAGCACTAATATTCTAAGCATGGATTTTAATGATAGACATATAGATATGAAAAACAATTCTGGAGAAATATTTTCTTGATGGTCTACCAATGGATTAACATTGCTGATTCCTCTTTAGATTTTATCAAAATCCCTAAATAAATAGCAAGAACAGCGGATCATATATAGCACTAATATTCTAAGCATGGACAAATGATAGACATATAGATATGAAAACGACAGTTTCTGGAGAGAAATATTTTCTTGATGGTCTACCAATGGATTAACATTGCTGATTCCTCTTTAGATTTTATCAAGAATCCCTAAATAAATAGCAAGAACAGCGGATCATATATAGCACTAATATTCTAAGCATGGAAATGATAGACATATAGATATGAAAGTCAGTTTCTGGAGAGAAATATTTTCTTGATGGTCTACCAATGGATTAACATTGCTGATTCCTCTTTAGATTTTATCAAGAATCCCTAAATAAATAGCAAGAACAGCGGATCATATATAGCACTAATATTCTAAGCATGGACAAATGATAGACATATAGATATGAAAGTCAGTTTCTGGAGAAATATTTTCTTGATGGTCTACCAATGGATTAACATTTTATGATTCCTCTTTAATTTTATCAAGAATCCCTAAATAAATAGCAAGAACAGGATTAACATTGCTGGATCATCCTAAATATATAGCACTAATATTCTAAGCATGGACAAATGATAGACATATAGATATGAAAGTGACAGTTTCTGGAGAGAAATATTTTCTTGATGGTCTACCAATGGATTAACATTGCTGATTCCTCTTTAGATTTTATCAAGAATCCTAAATAAATAGCAAGAACAGCGGATCATATATAGCACTAATATTCTAAGCATGGACAAATGATAGACATATAGATATGAATGACAGTTTCTGGAGAGAAATATTTTTCTTGATGGTCTACCAATGGATTAACATTGCTGATTCCTCTTTAGATTTTATCAAGAATCCCTAAATAAATAGCAAGAACAGCGGATCATATATAGCACTAATATTCTAAGCATGGACAAATGATAGACATATAGATATGAAAGAATTCTGGAGAAATAAATTGATGGTCTACCAATGGATTAACATTGCTGATTCCTCTTTAGATTTTATCAAGAATCCCAAATAAATAGCAAGAACAGCGGATCATATATAGCACTAATATTCTAAGCATGGAAATGATAGACATATAGATATGAAAGTCAATTTCTGGAGAGAAATATTTTCTTGATGGTCTACCAATGGATTAACATTGCTGATTCCTCTTTAGATTTTATCAAGAATCCCTAAATAAATAGCAAGAACAGCGGATCATATATAGCACTAATATTCTAAGCATGGACAAATGATAGACATATAGATATGAATGATTTCTGGAAGAAATAAATTTTTGGTCTACCAATGGATTAACATTGCTGATTCCTCTTTTAGATTTTATCAAGAATCCTAAATAAATAGCAAGAACAGCGGATCATATATAGCACTAATATTCTAAGCATGGACAAATGATAGACATATATATATGAATGACAGTTTCTGGAGAAAATATTTTCTTGATGGTCTACCAATGGATTAACATTGCTGATTCCTCTTTAGATTTTATCAAGAATCCCTAAATAAATAGCAAGAACAGCGGATCATATATAGCACTAATATTCTAAGCATGGACAAATGATAGACATATAGATATGAAAGACAGTTTCTGGAGAGAAATATTTTCTTGATGGTCTACCAATGGATTAACATTGCTGATTCCTCTTTAGATTTTATCAAGAATCCCTAAATAAATAGCAAGAACAGCGGATCATATATAGCACTAATATTCTAAGCATGGACAAATGATAGACATATAGATATGAAAGACAGTTTCTGGAGAGAAATATTTTCTTGATGGTCTACCAATGGATTAACATTGCTGATTCCTCTTTAGATTTTATCAAGAATCCCTAAATAAATAGCAAGAACAGCGGATCATATATAGCACTAATATTCTAAGCATGGACAAATGATAGACATATAGATATGAAAGACAGTTTCTGGAGAGAAATATTTTCTTGATGGTCTACCAATGGATTAACATTGCTGATTCCTCTTTAGATTTTATCAAGAATCCCTAAATAAATAGAAAGAACAGCGGATCATATATAGCACTAATATTCTAAGCATGGACAAAATGATAGACATATAGATATGAAAGTCAATTTCTGGAGAAATATTTTCTTGATGGTCTACCAATGGATTAACATTGCTGATTCCTCTTTAGATTTTATCAAGAATCCCTAAATAAATAGCAAGAACAGCGGATCATATATAGCACTAATATTCTAAGCATGGACAAATGATAGACATATAGATATGAAAGTCAATTTCTGGAGAGAAATTTTTCTGATGGTTTACTTGATGGTCAAATGGATTAACATTAAATATTCCTCTTTAGATTTTATCAAGAATCCCTAAATAAATAGCAAGAACAGCGGATCATATATAGGACTAATATTCCCAAATAAATAGCATGGACAAATGATAGACATATAGATATGAAAGACAATTTCTGGAGAGAAATATTTTCTTGATGGTCTACCAATGGATTAACATTGCTGATTCCTCTTTAGATTTTATCAAGAATCCCTAAATAAATAGCAAGAACAGCGGATCATATATAGCACTAATATTCTAAGCATGGACAAATGATAGACATATAGATATGAAAGTCAGTTTCTGGAGAGAAATATTTTCTTGATGGTCTACCAATGGATTAACATTGCTGATTCCTCTTTTAGATTTTTATCAAGAATCCCTAAATAAATAGCAAGAACAGCGGATCATATATCGCACTAATATTCTAAGCATGGACAAATGATAGACATATAGATATGAAAAACAGTTTCTGGAGAGAAATATTTTCTTGATGGTCTACCAATGGATTAACATTGCTGATTCCTCTTTAGATTTTATCAAGAATCCCTAAATAAATAGCAAGAACGGCGGATCATATATAGCACTAACATTCTAAGCATGGACAAATGATAGACATATAGATATGAAAAACAGTTTCTGGAAAATATTTTTCTTGATGGTCTACCAATGGATTAACATTGCTGATTCCTCTTTAGATTTTATCAAGAATCCCTAAATAAATAGCAAGAACAGCGGATCATATATAGCACTAATATTCTAAGCATGGACAAATGATAGACATATAGATATGAATGACAGTTTCTGGAGAGAAATATTTTCTTGATGGTCTACCAATGGATTAAATACATCTATTCCACTTGATATCAGCCGTGATGATGCAACGAGTTACTCTCTGAAAGGTTAACATCAGCCATGGCGATGAAAGGCAGAAAGGGGTCTCTCAGTCATTATTTTTGTTACTACCAGTTGGTGGAGTTGTTATTAATAAAACTATACTCACTAGTTAAAAGATATTTGTATAAATTATACTTAGTCTTTTATACTTAATATAATTCAGAGTATATCAGGTCGAACAGGGTGCGATGGGGAAATTGCCACGATTTTATATTTTTAATTTCGCGCATGACGGTTGTTCGTTTTTTTTTTTTTTAATTTGTCGAGTATAGTAGGGTCAGTTGAGCAACGTCTGTGAGATAAAAGACTACCACAAGGCAATTCATCCGGCCAGAAATTAGGAAAGTGCAGTGCTTTGCATTCGCACCGGAAACTCCAATACGAACATTTCAGAGTGTTTGGGTGTCAATCTGAGGACAGTGCATTTGGATTCGGAAAGGGTTAGATAAACCTAATAGCGATTACAAACGTATGAGAGTTGGGAAAACTCACTCTGGTCATTTTGATAAGAAAATTCATCTTCTCGAACAAGAGAATAAATTTGGGGGTCTGCATCAAGTACCCCTGGGTGAAGGGTTCTGCCCTGGAAGACTGCGTCTGCTGGAAGAACCTATGTCTGCAACATGACTCAAGAGAACCCAGAACATGGCCACACAAACAGGACATCCCCCTACGTAAGACCAACCCCATACTGAAAACCCTTTGATTATTATATGTGATGTACAGTTGAGCAAGAAACTAACAAAACTCCTTGTAAAACTAAGGATGAACTGAAAGCAAAATTATACCATCATTTACTAACTTAAACAAGGAAACAACTAAAGGGATGCTGGAGATTCCAAAGTCATCTGGATGCCTGGTTAAAGCCAATGGTGAATTTATTAAATAAATTTATTTTTAGTATTTCAAGATATTTTTTGTGTAATTTTGATAAATATATCT
Source organism: Acanthosepion pharaonis (assembly GCA_903632075.3). Taxonomy (NCBI): domain Eukaryota; kingdom Metazoa; phylum Mollusca; class Cephalopoda; order Sepiida; family Sepiidae; genus Acanthosepion; species Acanthosepion pharaonis. Next base: position 177,118 of record CAHIKZ030002272.1, on the reverse strand, counting down.
GTTAAAATGAGATTTAAATGTTATTATTTTTCGTAAATTAGACGAAAATTTATCCACCGCACCCATTAGATAAATAGATAGATAGGTCCAACAAGAAAAAATTTAAAACAGGAAAAATAAAACGTTCTGAATTTAAAATTAAAAACATAGCTACTGGTTAAAACAACAATAAACAGTGCTCTCCACTACTGCATTGATCGTTAAGTGACACGAACATAATCGTAAAAGAGACAAAGTTTGGGCTGCTTTTAAGATTCATGCTTCGATACAAATTACGATAGAATATATATCATTGTATACAAAGTTGCACGATAGATTCTTTTTGGCTTGAGGCAATTTGAATTATTGTCTAGTCACCTCCAACCGTGAGAAATAAACGATAGACATTAAAATTATTTGAAAATATTTTCATTTGAGTTGTTTGTAATAATTCTATAAAAAACAATGTTTTTATTTTATTTTATTCTTCAGTAAAATGAATTGTTTACTGATTTTTATTTGTTTATCTTTGTAAAATAATTCTGTTTTTTTCTTTCCTCAATTATCGGTGTCTCTGTTGATAATTCAGGCCATCATAAGCTTCATTTTCATTCCGGCCTGACTTACAGAATCATCATCATCATCATCATCATCATCATCATCGTGTGCGCGGATCTTCACTAATGACATATTCATATATATATATATATATATCGTAACTATTCATTTAGCGGGCTTAAAAATCAAACAAATTGAAAAATAGCGGTTATATTGACAAGATGAATGAAGTTTAAGCAACGGTTGAACATCCAATTTTATTTATTGATGAGCGACTCTCTCTATATAATATATATATATATAAATATATATATGGGAATTAATGTAAAATATAACGGTGTGGAATTGAAAATTACCTTCAGCATCCAGACTTGTCATGGACAAGTAGACAGCCCTTTCAATGAACAATCCCTTCATCAGGTTTCTCCTGCAAATATATATATATATATATATTATATTTATGTCGAAAAGGAATATTTTCTTTAATAAGTTTTCTCAAGTTCACAACCTGGAGACGAAATAAATACTGTTTGGAATAAAAACGGACAATCACTCAAATAAAGGTATTTAAAAATAAACTTTGAAGTAATGCATATATATATATATATATAAATATATAATGGACTCTCCCGTCGGTTTCGACGTATGAGGATCTGCCAGCTTATTGATTCAGTTATGAAAGATTATGCAGATAATCTTAACATGGCATTTAAGACCCGCTAGTGATTTACAAAGGAGGCCACATATGGATCAAGATGTGAGAACTGTGAGATGAGATCACTGTTAGATTGGCTGACCTTTTAGATCTTGCTCTCGCTTTTGAAGAATATATTATATATATATAAAAAATTGAATAAAACTAAAACATACATTATATTTAAATCCCATTCAATAATAAAAATTTGTTATTGTTGATATACACATATATACATATATATATATATATATTATTTTCATTATTCGGATATCCTTTATCTTCATTGGTATATTCAAACGTTTCTTCAGGTAAATTGGATAAAACCTGAAGCCCTTTTTTTTCGCACTTGCTTTTCAAGATTGTTGTTCTATATCCAAGTGCCATTTTGATATATTTATATATGTCTATATGACTTTTTTAATTCAAAACTCCAGGTTTAAAGGATCACTACAATGTAGCATGTTATTGAACTCACAACCCTTTTTATTTAGTCAAGATAAGCAATGTGCATATCCAAGACAGTGTGAACCAGACAATTGATTTTGACATATCAACAACCAGTTTTTTAAAAGAAGTCAGAGGGAGATGATTTTCTGCAAATCATATGCAAAACCAGGGGTATTTGTGAACACAAAAAATTTTTTTGTTTCGATGTTCAAATATGGGGCTTTTGTTTTTCATAGCGAGATACTGTCTTTTTTATTGCAGACTACATCCATTCTATTTATGAAAGAAATTACATATCACAGTTAATGCATGCACAATAAACTAAATTGCAAAAAATTTTTCAAACAAACAATCAAAATTTATCCCATCTCAAAAAATTATTATAATGCACCTTGTGGCATTTTTTTGTTCTTCCTCATCTCCTGATATGGTTCTGTCTGCTTTCCCCTTCTTCTGGTTTATTTAAAGCTTTCTATAATTGAATATTTAAGTTTAATTCATTTTTGCTCACTTTTTAATGAGGAATATTTTGTTCTAACTATAATTATAACCTTACCCCTTAGTTTTGACCAAACGCATCAAACGGTGGAAGACAGTTGTCTAACAATGCAATTAATTAAGAAAGATTAAAACTGATGTTGGAATTTCAACTCAGGCATAATTAATCTGATATATTTTAATTAACGTCTCATGTAGAATATATAACAATGAGTAAGAAATCTGGTCCCGATGATATTAACCATAAAATTTTTATTAACATAAATTCTATTTTGGCTAGAAATAGTATTTCATTTTAAATTTCCTAGACATTCCCAAAAGGCACATACATACATATATACAATGCTATAACAATGCATATACACATATATCTATATATATATATTTCTGTGTTTAATGTGATATTTCTCATCTTGGTAATTTGATTGAAAATATTCCAAAAAAAAAATCCAAAGAGTGCTCCATTTAATGAATAACATAATATGATTTAACTTTTTCAAACTATATCTAAAATATTTTACAATTTATAATGAGAATATTTCATTTATACTTATCTGGCCTTCTTCATCTTCTGAAAGAATTTATAAACGCAAATGCAAAAGAGTATAAATTTTGCATTAAAATAAAAATGTCTAAAAAAATGATAAATCATTTATCTCCTTAAATATTATTCTCCTTCCAATTCTCCATAACCTTAACCTCCATATTTTCCTCAAAAAAATGGCCTGACCTGATAAATCATTATAAATTTTTCACTTTGGTGAAAATCAATAAAATTTTTGATTTGCGTCGAATAATGTAAATAGTGTGCCATAATATATCATATATAAATATATATATATATATATATATATATATATATCTGAAAAAATGAATGTGTGTGTGTGTGTGTCTGTGTGTGTGTGTTTGTGTGTTTGTGTCTGTCTGTCTGTCTGTTCTGTGTGTTGTCAATGTATTTCAACTGTAAACAATTTTTATGGAAATAAAATTAATTTTCGTTTCCTTTTAAAAAAATAAAAAAGTCAGTTGTTTTTTCCATTTAGCAATTATATATATATGTAAATACAAACTAGTTTAATGAAAAAAACAAAAATTTTATATATGTCTATAATTAAAAATTCATCTAAAATCTCAAATTTATAAATAATAAAAATATTATATAAATCTTAACTTTTATTTTGAAAAATAATAATTCAGTCAAAAAGTTTTTTAAATAATATCGAAAATGATTTTATTCACACAAAATCATAATATATATAAAATTTTATCCCATAAATATTCTATATAATAAAATCATATAATATTTTCTGAAATAATATTTGTAATCATTTTTAACAATTGGATTTATTTCCATGCATCATTCATGATGGATATGTTTTATATTATGGAATTCAAAATATTTTACATGACGGATTTTTACATTTGTAAATATTTAAAGTCAAATTTAATCTTTGAAAAAGAACTTTTCCTACATAATGATAAACAAAAAAATTTAAATTTCTTTCCAGAAATCAAAAAAAATATTTTTGTCCGGATACACCAGTTCATAATGGAAAATAAAAAAATAATATGATAAAATATATATATAAATATATATATATATATATATATATATATATATATATAATAAATAAATAAAATAAGCAAATATATTGTATATATTTCTTCTTCTTCTTCTTCTTCTTCTTCTTCTTCTTGTGCCGTGCCTAATGTGTGTTAGTTGTAATTTTTTATACAAAATAATTTATCTTTTAAGTTTTTAACCATTTGCAAATTTAAAATTATACTTTATTGTAAAAATTCAAGTTAATAAAGTTTTTTTATTTTTATGACAATTCTCAAATGAAAGAATATCTTTCAGAGTATAATAAATTTTGAACCATAAATAAAATTTTGTGAAATATTTTTGAAAAAATACCATTTTTCAAAATTTAAAAATAAAACAATCTTATGTTTTCGATTTGAATAAATTTCGACAAATTTTCTTCTAAGTCAAAACTAAATTTTTTTATAAATAATAAAATAAATATAACGATAAAAATATTATATATATATATATATATATATATAATATAAAAATATTTATCATTATTTATATTTAAAATTTGTATTAAATTTGAATGGAGTTATAATTTCATTTTTACATTTCATACATTTCATTTTTTTTTCATTAAAATTGAAGGAAAAGAGAAAAGAGATATATGGGTGGGTTAAGAAAGAAGGTTAGGAAGCAATATTCTAATATTGGATTAATTTTATATTTATTGTTTTAAGCATTTATTCGATTCAAATTATACCTATATATAGTTATATTTTCATTTAATTTCATTACGTTTCTTCATCATTTATCATATACCATTTTGACATATTTTTTAAAAGATTCCATATTAAATTTGCCTTGACTTTTTAGTTTTCCTAAATTTTAATTTGTTTATATATATTTATTATATTTAGTTCAATTTTTATAAAATAATAATTATTACAATATTTTAGTTCTGTACTATTACAATTTTAAAAACTTTATGCATGAATTGCCTATTTTATAAATATACAATCAGATAATAAAATGGTATTTAAAAAAACTATTATTATATATATTTATATATTATATATATATATATATATTATATATATTAATGTATAAATCTATATATATATATATATATATATATATATATATATATATATATTATATATATATATATATATTATATATATTTATACATGTTTCATTAAATAATATAGACAAGTGTTGTCTATTTATTTTATGTAAAATTTTTTTCGTATCTTCTGATAAGTTTGATAACATTATCATTAAACGAAAAAAAAAATTCACAATATTTATCCATTATTTTTTTTAATATAATCTAAGCTTTCGGCTTACTCAAGCCATTATCAAAGATGTAAATTACAAACATATCAAACAATATACGGACACGACAGTGATGATAGTCTGTCATTGTTTAGTTTACATAGTAGATCACTAAGCAACGATGAACACGCGCATATAAGACGCTAGAAGCGAAAATCGCACCGCATCTCATGACGTCACACATGACTACACGAGAGTGAATTGGAGAATGAAATAAGGAAAGCCGTTGGTATAAACCAATGGCTTCTGTTACCAATTATAGAAATTATAGACATTTAAGAATATTTGTAGAGATTCCATAGTTGATTTTGTTTAGGTTGGGTTTTAACTGTTTGATGTATAATGCTTCAAGTTTTTTAGTTTTTGTCTATTGTTTTCATGTCGAAGTATAGTTGTGTTTTCGACAAGTATTTTACGGAATTGTGTGTGTGGGGCAGGCATGTTGTTTTAAATGCCTAAAAATGTTAGAGTTTTCATTAAAATGTAGTGTCAAGCGTCGTGAAAGCGAGTTTGTGGTGTGACCAACATAAATATTATTTAATTCGTTGGAGATACACTCTCCCAAAGGGCACTTGAAATTTATAAACTATGTTGGTTTTTTTGCAAATCGCTAACCGGGGAGAAGAATCATTGCAGAAGTATTAAGTTGGATATACTAGATTTAGTGTAGTATATGATTAATTTAATTTTTTTTTGCTAGGATCTGTAGTTGATATATTAGAATTTACTAAATTTTTTTTAGTATGTTTTCATCTTGTTTATAATTAGTATGCATTTGATTACGATATAGGAGATTAATATATTTGAGATCAGTAGAAGCAGTATTATGTACAATTTGCTTATTATTGAGATTTCTAAGAAAGCATCTTATTTGTTCATCAACTATATAGTTTGGAAAGCTATTATTAATAAGTGTCTGTTTTATATTCTTTAGTTCACTGTAAAAAATCTGTTTGGTGGATGAATTAGTTTCTGCACGATGTATTAGATTCTTTATAATTGCTATTTTGTAGTAATATGGGCATTCGCTCTTGTAGTTAAGTGTACATGAATTTATGCTTGTAGGTTTTTTGTATGGCGAAATAGTAAATTTGTTATTATTTGTGTTTATCAATATGTCAAGGAAGGGATTTTATTATTAGTATTGAGTTCATATGTGAATTTAAGGACAGAATTATTTTGGAACCGTTTTTGAAGTTGAATTATTTCATCTGTATTTTTAACTAACATAAGAATATCATCAACGTATCTTAGGTAGATTGATGGTTTTTAAAAATCTGTAAATAACTTATTTTCGAGGTTCGACATGTAGAAATTGCTAAATGTCGGGCCCAATACTGAACCCATGGAGACACCATCACGTTGTATATATATATTTTTATTATGATCGAAGAAAGGGACTTCAGTAGTACAAGTTAATAGTAGTTTTCTTAATATATTAGGATTAATTTTAAGTGGGGGTAAAGATGAGTTACTGTATATATTTCTTATGATTATGTCAATAGTTTCACTAACAGGGACATTGGTAAATAAGTTTTCAACATCAAGTGAAGCCATGATTTCATTGTCAGGTTTTTCACTTTTTAGGATTTGGATTACTTCTAATGTTGACTTAACACTATATTTACTAGGAAGATAGGGAGTAATAAGTTGGTTGATGTATTTTGTTAGATGATATACAGGAGTTGGAATTTGCGATATGATAGGACGGAGAGGATAGTTAGGTTTATGTGTTTTTATAGTGCCATATATGTAGCCAGGTCTATAATCACCAACAATTTTAGGGAGTTTTAAAGAGTTCTGTTCAGCATTATTAGCATTAATAAGTTTATTAAGCTTTGATTTTAGTTGGTTGGTCGGGTTCTTGTTAAGTTTTTTAAAACTTTATGTGATCATGGAGTATGTGGTCTAGTTTTTTGTTGTAATCCAATTTGTTTAGGATGACAAAAATGTTGGTCTTATCAGCTTTTTTTTACAATAATGTCAGGGTGGTTACGTAGTTCTTGTGCGGCAATTTTCAGTTGTTTAGAAAAAAATTTTTGAGGAGTTTCTGCTTTTATCATGTCGATCTTTCAGTGCCTCGGCCTTAAGTAAGTCTTTAAATTCTGGTGTAGTTTCTATTAGTTGTTCATCCTGGAGTTTAACGATGTTTTGGTATAGGGTCTCAATTTCTATTTTTTTAAAAAAGTCGATTGTACTTACGGTATATATATATGGCAGTTAGGTCCAAGGTTAAGTAATTCTTTTTGGTGCTTAGTTAGTTCATAGTTGGAAAGGTTAATGTATTTATCAGTTTTGTTAGGAAGAGTGATATTACCTTTGTATAATGTATTCAGTTTTTTATAATTTTAATTCGGTGTTGAGCTTCAGATTTATTGGTAATTTCCGTGAGTCTATGTGTAATTTTCTCCAGTTGGTCCGGGGTAATTATATTCTGTAAATCATCGTAAATGTCCTGTTTTTTGCTGTTATTGATTTAATTTTTTAATTTTTTTTTTGGATTTGTAATTTCGATAGTATTTTTGGATCATAAATTTTAATTAAGGCTTACATTTGTAATTCAAGATAAATAATTAATATATCATGATTAAAAAAATAATTTGTAATATTAAATTCATCATATGAACTATATAATTTTTATATAATGGATTTGAAAAATTTAAATTTTATTTTTATAATAAAAAAAACATAAATTTTAAAATAAAAATAATTCTGAATGAATAATATTATATATAAAATAGCAAATATAAATAATAAAAAAAATAGATTTATAAAGATTTATTCTATCATTAAAAGTAATGCACATTTTTTTTTTAGAATTAAAAGAAAGAAATATCATAAATTAATTTTAGTTTTTTGAAACTATATAAACAGACACTTTATTATGATGATTAAATAAGATGCTTTCTTAGAAATCTCAATAATAAGCAAATTGTACATAATACTGCTTCTACTGATCTCAAATATATTAATCTCCTATATCGTAATCAAATGCATACTAATTATAAACAAGATGAACACATACTAAAAAAATTTAGTAAATTCTAATATATCAACTACAGATCCTAGCAAAAAAATTAAATTAATCATATACTACACTAAATCTAGTATATCCAACTTAATACTTCGCAATGATTCTTCTCCCCGGTTAGCGATTTGCAAAAAACCAACATAGTTTATAAATTCAAAGTGCCCTTTGGGAGAGTGTATCTCCAACGAATTAAATAATATTTATGTTGGTCACACCACAAACTCGCTTTCACGACGCTTGACACTACATTTTAATGAAAACTCTAACATTTTTAGGCATTTAAAACAACATGCCTGCCCGCACACAAATTCCGTAAAATACTTGTCGAAAACACAACTATACTTCGACATGAAAACAATAGACAAAAACTAAAAATACTTTGAAGCATTATACATCAAACAGTTAAAACCCAACCTAAACAAAATCAACTATGGAATCTCTACAAATATTCTTAAATGTCTATAATTTCTATAATTGGTAACAGAAGCCATTGGTTTATACCAACGGCTTTCCTTATTTCATTCTCCAATTCACTCTCGTGTAGTCATGTGTGACGTCATGAGATGCGGTGCGATTTTCGCTTCTAGCGTCTTATATGCGCGTGTTCATCGTTGCTTAGTGATCCACTATGTAAACAAAACAATGACAGACTATCATCACTGTCGTGTCCGTATATTGTTTGATATGTTTGTATTTACATCTTTGATAATGGCTTGAGTAAGCCGAAAGCTTAGATTTTATTAAAAAATAATGGATAAATATTGTGAATTTCTTTTTTCGGTTAATGATAATGTTATCAAACTTATCAGAAGATACGAAAAAATTTTACATAAAATAAATAGACAACACTTGTCTATATTATTTAATGAAACGTGTATAAATATATATATATATATATATATATATATATATATATATATATATATATATATATATATATATATATATATATATATAAATATATATATTTTTATTAAATAAATGTATATATTTAATTTAATATAAAGTTAAATTTTAATTAAAAAATATATATAATATATATATTTATATATATATTTATATATATTTTTTAAATTACATGTGTTTATTGTGTATATGAATATATATCATATATATATAACTGTTAGATCGAATTATTTGTAAATTTAAATAAATTAATTTTTTATTAAATTTTGGTTTTAAAAGAAAAGGTGCAAATCAACAGGAATTTTGTTCATTTATTTATAAATATTCCTGAAATATATCTATATATTTATTTTTATGAATTTTTATATTTTTATTTTTTTCTCTTTTTTACCTATTTTAGATTTGTCCATTTTCCCAAAATTTCAATTTTTTGAAATTTAAAAATTCTATTGATGATTTTAATTTTGACCTTATTGGAAAATGTTATTTTTTAAAATTAAATATTTTCATTCATTGGAAATCAACCTATTTTGCTTTATATCAAATTTAAAATTTATTTTAAAATTTTCTATAAATAAAGATTTTCACTTAAAATTTAATAAATTATATTTTTTTTTTTTTCATTGAAATCATCGTTTATAAATAATAAACAAAGTCAAATATAAAAATTTAAAATTATATTTATTTGCTTTTGTTTCAATTCCTTCCTGAAAAAAATTTGCAAAAAAAAAAATTTAACCAAAATTTGAAAAATTTGGAAACAAATAAAAAAATTTTGAAATCTTCTATCAGCAATAAAAATATGAAAAAAGGCATGAAACTTTATCACAATAAGGACATAAGCCCTTTTGGAAAAAAACAAAATATTCAACGTGACGAGTTTATAAATCATCGTTGAGAAATTAGAGTAAATGGATAGTCTGTTTTCAACTAACATTGAAAGACTGTGTTCAAAGGATGAAAAAATTTTCAAAATGTCTTAAAAATGGCAAATTTTAATTGTGAATTGAGAAAAAAAAGAAGAAGTTTTGTTAATATTTTTTCAGAAAATTTGAGTTTACATCAACAAAAATAGATAATCAAATACTGTATGAAAAACAATTGGGAATATATTCGAATGAAATGATCTGAATTTTGAATTTTCTTTTAACAATGATCCATTTTTTTTTTTCTATTTATTTCTCTCTTGTAGAATAAATAACATCTCAGCGGAGCTCTTTAAATTTTAGTAAGGAAAAATTGTCCTGAAATTTGAAAATTAGAAAATAATAAAGAAGCCTACTGAAATAAGCATTTTTAAAATATATTGCTTGTTGACTTTTTAAAAGAAATATTTAAAAAAAAAATTAGAACCAATAATTCATAAATTACTTTTCTGTTAACTTGGGAACGTTCTGCATACCTCTCAGTGTATACTAGTTCACCCATTGGTTGAGAAACGTTTAACTACGCTATCATTTTATAAATTACACAGTAAGTTTGATCAAAGTGAGTTCACCTGTAAGATATCAAAAAGTGGTCGACCAGACAGAATTGCTACTCAAGAAAATGAAATGTTTATTATAATGACATTTACACAAAATACACAAAAATAAAAATAATTTCTTACGGCTTAAGAATTTTCCACAGATTTTGAGATCCTTTGATTCTAACTATAACATATAGAATGTGTCTGCTATGATTAAGTATATTCCGGACACTGTTTAGACGTCGGTGAGATTATTTTGAATAAAGAAAGACAAGACAATTGCAACATTCGAAAAAAAAATAATGGTCAGACGAAGCGCATTTTAAAATTTCAGGTGATATTAACAGACGCAAGAGATGCTTTTCTTCAGCAGAAAAATTCTGAATATACATTGATGATCAGTTCAATCAACGTGAGGTTACTGTAAGAATCTTCGTTTCTTGTAAAAGAGCCATTATTTTTTACATAGCAATGTTCACTCCAAGAGTCACTCAAAGTAGAAGGTTACTCTGCGGTGTCTCATGAGAGTAAAAAAGGATAGAAGTGAAGTGCATGTGGTTAAGCAGGAAACATAATTAATCCTAGACATAACGAATTCAAGATTGTAATGATTGGAAAAACATCCTGCGAAGAGTGTTTTGAGGAAGAAGCTGTCTGAGTGGAACTTACTTCATACGAATGGAATATGAAGAGAAGTTGGATGATTAATCCTTGTCTATGTGGCATGGCGGGCTCCATGTGAAAATGTTAGCACTGGCGCGTCCAAGAAATGTAACTCCTTAAAACACATGCTATTTTTTCAATATTTATAGAGGAGAGAGAGATTGCATGAATAAGAAGTTTCCTCGGTGGAAAAAAACAGTTGTAAAGTTTTTTATAATTTATTATCCCGCAATGTAGAAATGTTGAACTCCATTAAGCCAGACGATTGAGAACTAGGCAGGTTCAAATCAGAATTGGCAGAAATGCTCCATTTCTGTCCTGATCTCGCTTCTGTAATGATCTATAGTACATAGATATATAGCAGCGGCAATCAAATACTTACTAGTGTAGTACAAAGAACTTTTTTTCCAGTCTCTTTATCAATAGATTGTATACACGAGTTCTACAAGATCTGGGAAGAACATGAATCAAAATAGACGTTCAAAACAAGAAACTTTCTTCAGAGAAGTTCGATGCATTATGATTCAGGTCTGTTCGGTGGTAGTAGAACGTTACTGGTTTTGTTTTAGCCGTATTGTATTTTAAAAGCCAATTCTTTGACCCTCCTGGGCTTGGTAGGAGGAGAGATGAGTTGCTAGTTTCGGGTCATCCAGACTTTTGAAGGTACACGTATAAACTCTTGTATCCTCCGACTAGATATTTACTAAGGATCAGACACTCTTTTTCAATAAGGCTCTTACAAAAGATCTGAATTTTAAAATGCTGAAGGACACGTTTATAACTCAATCACGACAATCGTATATTAAAACAATTTATTCCAATTTTTACCATGGATATTAATGGATTATAGGTAGAAACCTATAATTAATACTGGATTGTCGTTAATCTATAATAAACCCGAATTTTACTTAGAAAACTGTTGAAACTTGACTAATGCATGGAATAATAATGCAACACAAAATGTACTTAGAACAAAATGTATTGAAACAAGAAAGTGTACACAATATTTACATATAGTCTTTTGTATATTTCTGGTAAGACCGTTCCTGGAGAATGTGTTGACTGAGTCGCAGTCGGGCATAGTCTCTGGTTGAATCTCTTGATTCCTGTATTTATCTATCCACCCACGAGTATAAAATGTGGCACAAGGCCGGTTTAAAAATGGGGTGATCTCCAGAGCCCGTAGGCTCGGCCAAAAATATTTTTTTTATTACCTTTCTGAACCCGTCTAGACGGGTTCAAGGCCTTTCTATTTTTTTATACGAAACCCTGCCTCTCGGCAACGCCTTGTCCGGGTCCTCACAGAAAAATGCAAGAGTTCGACTAAGAGTGAATCTCTTGATTCCTCCCTTTTCCCGGTACCAAACCATATTTATATGGTCGGTAATCCACTTTGCAAATTTAGGTGGATCCTAAACTTTTGTTTAAACATTACTTTTTATGATTAATCTTAGATCTATATATGTTAACAATTAAAGAAAGCATTCAGAATGTGAGCGAACATGGGTCTTTACAGTTTCTGAATTACATATGTCTTCTTCTTTCTTTGTAAGAGCCTTCACCCGGGGTGGGTTGAACTGGCTCCAATATTGGAATTTCATGGGAATTTGGAATTTAGAAATCCCCAAACCCTCATGTATAGGCTTCAGATCAATCCCCAGGAAACCGAATGAAATTATAACAACAGCACATGAAATTTGATTATAGTGCTGAAGGTTTCATCTAGCAGGATCATTCACACTTTTTGAAGGGCTGATTACAGAAATGGTGCACTACGTGTTTAGGGTCCCCTCCAAGGTTTTTTTAATTCAGAGTTTTACTTCTCACAAACGACAGTTACCATCCAAGGCTATAGAATCCAGTCTGTCCTGCTATTTACCCATAGCTGGAGAGAGAAAAAGAGGATTCACACCTTTCCCAAGGGTATTAGCACGGAAGTGAATGTAATGGATTCGACTGGAATTCGAACTCGGCTCTCCTATTCCTCAATTCAAGCCGCTATCCTTTACTCTACCGTGCCTCCTCAGAATTACATCGTAGAAATGAATTAATGGCTTTCGCATTTTTTACATTTTTATCAAACAATCACGATGGCATATCACAACAAACTATGCAATACTGAAATGAATGTTTTCAATAATTCAAATATTATAATAATAATAATAATAATTATGCGTCTATATAGAAATGCTTGTTGATAAAGAGATACATGCATACGCATGCAAAGCTATATTTATACATAGGTACAAACGTATAGCTAGCTAGCCAAAGAAATATAGATAGAGTAAGCATGAATTAACACTATCTGTACAATCTGAAAATCACTCGAGGTGCGAAAATGACAATCAATATACAGTGTTTATTCTTTTATACACACTGTATATGTAAATGCTGTATCTCTGATCTTGTTCACTCCATAAATATGACAAATTTAAAACTATATATATATATATATATATATATATATATATGGAGAGAGATGTGGCACCCTGCATTATTAGAAAACTGAAAAGAGATATTCATAAAAATATGATTTATTTTTATTCGGTTTGTTAACCAGTTGATAGCTATTTAGAGACGAAGAATAATTGAGTTTTGAGAATAATTCTCTAATTGTATTTAGGCGATCCGAAAGAAAGAAAAAGGAAAGAAAAAAAAAAAAAAAAAAAAAAGAGAAAGAGAAATAGATAGTACAAAACCCGGTCATAAGCAAAACACGCGTCAAAAGATATCCAGGTCAAAGTACCTGACCGAAATCCACGGAAAATAGAAATTGTTATATTTGGTTGAAGGAATAGAGTTTGAAATAATGATACGAGACGGGGTAGTGAGCGCGATTGATGCATAACAGATGTCGGTCAAGCACCTGACCTACTTTCGTGTCCGCGGGAATATGGGAGTTTATTATCAATTTAGTTGAAGAAATAAGATTTTAAGGACAATGGAAAAAAAATATTAATAGGTAACGAACGAAAAGGGTGTCATTGAGATGATAAGTGACCGCTGGGAAATGTATACGAAAACAAAACATTGGTACACGAACCCCTGACCAGTTCTAGAGTTGAAGATAAGAACCACCCACGATGATGAGTGAAGAATATTTTCAATTTAGATAATTAAGATTTTGTTAACAGGCCCGAGCGAAAGAAAGAGGTGAAAACAATTGTTTTAGCTCACGGAAGACGCCGACAAGGCGGAAAAATTCTTTCTTTAGGTCGCATTTAATTAGCGGCGGGCTGTTATGACAAATGCCAAATGTGAAAGAAACCGAAATCGTCATTTTCGTGCGAAAAGGACAATTTGAATTTTGTTTTTTTTTTTAGGTGTTTCTTCCCCAGAACAAAGCCCCGGATTGTACACGCCCGATTGGAGACGTCACGAAGGAAGGAGGAAAGATACCGACCAGAGTCTCATTGGGCGAGAGCGGTCACGTGATGTGCGAGGGGAGGAGAGAAAGATGCTCGACCAGGACCCCATTGGTCGAGAGCGGTCACCCCATTGGTCATACGAGAGACCAGGGGAAGCGGGTATGCGCCTCCCCCCAGAGGCACTGTAAGGAAGTAGGAGTGAAAGTAAGAGCGATAATGGGAAATCAGAAATAATGCGACTTTTGGAATTATCAAGAAAACCCCTGGCGCCGACAGACCCACCCCAGTTTGTTACGGCGTCAATAAAAACAGGACCCCAATCGACAGAAATCAGTTGCAGGCCGGACAGGCAGAGAAGTTGCAGTTGGAGTTTGGTTTTGCGCCTCGGACGAAGAAGAAGTTACTTGCAGTTGCGCCTAGAAGAAGTTGAAATCAAACCAAGCCTAAGAATAGAGATTCGTCCAACCCAAGGCGAAGTAAAGGAATTCGCCTAACTCAAGCCGAAGTGAATAAACTCGTCCAACCGAAGCAGAAGAGAAGAAGTTGATTCGCGCACCGACGGCGAGGGAAATCAGCCGTGAACGACTGGTAGAGATCAGCGCTCAGTGTCGAAACCAAACCACACCCCGAAATGCAAATTTCTAGAGAACAAGCAACTCGAAGTCTTAAAGTTGTATCGTAGAAGCTTGGTGCCACAGTCCATAAAACGGGTCGGGAGGTAGGAACAATTTTGTGTAACAAACATTTAGATATAAAAGTTTGTTACCCTTTTTTCAATAATTTTTTTTTTATCGTGAGTTTTTTCTTTTTCTTGTGTGTTATCACCCCGTTGAACCCAGCTGGCATACGGCCCCAACCCCTGTTTGATCCCGTCTGTCTAAGATCTAATCACAACGTGGGTAGGCAGACCGGAGATCAGTGCAGTTACCCTAGTAACCAGGCGTTGGAAGCGAGTTGGGAACGGCGAGGCTGATATTCATCTAACCAAAGGGTTAGAACGTCACACTTGGAGCAGCGAGGAGCGAACAGCTGACGCCGCGGCAAAGACGTCACAACTGGTGCTATCCGTGACCAGGATATCAGAGCCTGGAGAGCACGTGACGTCACAACTAGTGCCGCGAACGAGATCGAACGACAGAGTCGACGCTGCGACCAGGGGGGGCGACGTCACAGAGATAGTTAGATTTTAAACATTTCACCCAAGGAAAGTAATAAAGTCCCAAAGACGCAAGACTGAAGAACACTGAAAAAATTTTATTGATAAAAGGACAGGGTTCTTGGAGACGGAAGATGACGATAGACATTGTATTTTAATTTTTGAAGATCAATTTGACAGGAAAACAAGAAGCTGATATAGAATTCTGCAATAGTTCTACGTACGAGAGAAGAACCTATTAGCGTAGAACAGTTTGATTATATCTAGCAATTCTAACTGTAAAATTAGTGTAGCGCTTCAGAAAGTCGAGGTTTCAAAGAGGAAAGCTAAGCAGGAAAATTGACATGAAAATATGTAGAGAAAAGGCACAGTGTGTTACTATATATGTGAATGTGTGTGGGGTTAGTGGTTTTTTCCGCATATCTATCGATCAGTTATATGCAGATCTAAATGCAGATGAAAAGTGTGTTCATTTATGTTGAGAATTTTTTAAATTTTTAATTAAAATAAAATGTGTTGGAGTGCGCAAACTGGTGTGCGCGCGCATGTGCCTGTCTGTACTTTATATATATATATATATATATATATATATATATATATATATATATATATATATATGCATGAAATTTGATTCCTTCCAGGTTCTAAGCTTGGCACCATAATTGGAAGAGGCGGCTGAATTAATGCGTACTTTAAAAATCCCAGCAGGTTTCGAGCAAAATATTTCCTTGACAACAATCTTTTTCTTATAGGATTTGATTATTTATTTAAGGCATGAATATACAATATCCATTATGGGAATTTTTTTTTTCATTTTTCATTGGACGTCTTCAGTAAAATTCATAATATATAAATCAAATCATACATTCACAGGAACTTAAAAAAAGAAAAAGGAAATTACTTTAAAACTGATCCCAAATAGAAGGAAACAAGAACAATGCTTGGTTTATTGAGGCCAAAATTCGCTTTGGGTTATTTTGTGTTCAACATTGAAAGCCACGAATTACTACATAAAATCTATGAAATTATCAAATATTAAAACATGTTTATTTTTTTTTTTATTTTTAATATCCAACATTTAAATGTAACTTAAATTATATGAGAATGTTTTGAATATGAAAAGTAAATATAAAATAACCATAAACGAATGAATAATTTTCATATCACAATTATACATCTGGAGTCGACCAAGATTCTTTTTACTTAGCATCTCAAAACTCAAGGACGTGCAGTGTGGGTTATCTTGACACTTATGGAACTTCTATGTGATAGCTTCAAGATACCTTTTTCAAAATATATTCGTTCATTTTGAATCTAATAAATTTTTCCCTGTGTTCTTAAAATATTAAGAGTCTACTCACTTTTCTTTAAATTCAAAAACAAAATGTATATACACGTTTTCCATCACTCAAGTCTTTTTAATTATTTGACTTTATTTAAACAGATGTCGGCCGTGATGGGAGCTGAATTATTCTTCTAATTTAAAATTATTTTTCTTTCTTTCTCGCTCTCTCCCACGATATATCTATTTTATTATATCTATCTAAACCTCTTCTCTTACTCTCTCTCTCTCTCTCTTCTCTTATATATATATATATATATATATATATATATATATATATATATATATATATATATATTTATATGAAGGTTTAACATATTATCTCACACTTCCTTTATATATATATATATATATATGTGTGTGTGTGTGAGTGCGTGTGTGTGTGTAACCATTTATCTTAATGTTTTATTCCTCTCTTATGACATCCATATATATAAACATTACGTTTTCTACTACGCATATGCACTCTCTATCTCGAATTATCTGCTCCTCCCTTTTCTTTTATACACACGCACAAATATATATATATATATATATATATATATATATATATATATATATATATATGATAAAATCCAAAATAACCTCTTATGGGGAATAAGCTTATTTCGATAGACGAAAATATAATTCGTCTGTCTGTCTTATCAACCACGGTATAGTCTGAGTTCGTTCCGGAAATAGAAATTAAAAAAAAAATTCAAAAACTTAGATGGAAATTATCCATTTCAATGTTTCGGTCAGACGAAGGCACGAGGTAGTGATCAGGGGAGGGGGGAAGGTATTTGTCTTAAACCCGGATATTAACCTTATGACAAAAAATCAGGGTTGTATGAAGAATGAAATGTTAATTTAAAACTAAGAGCGGTATAAAAGGGGGTTTTAAAAATCTTTAAAATATATAGATAAAGTTATATTTAAAAATAAAAACGCATTAAACGTACAAAGTCATATTCAAAAAAGTTTTAAAATAAGATATACCAAGATAAGTTATATTTCAAAATGTGTCATATTTAAATAATTTATATTTAAAAATAAATAAACTTATATTTAAAAATAAATTATATTTAATATAAAATAAATAGGTTATATTTTAAAATATAAATATATAAACTATTTATCATATATCAAATATAACATTTTTTATATAAAAAAAAATTTTAAATATAACTTTTTGAATATGACTTTGTACTTTAAATATGACTTTGTATTTTTAAATATAACTTTTTATTTCCGACGCGAACTCAATTTACAACAGGGTTGATAAGACAGACGAATTATATTTTCGTCTGTCGAAATAAGCTTATTGTCCATATGAGGTGATTTTGGATTTTATAGTGTATTAATTTTTGCTCTGTAGTAATAAATACGTTGAATTCTTTTTGTGGATCAGTTTTAATATTCTATATTAAGCTCCACTTGGATTATATAACAACGGATTTCTTACCTTTCTCTAAAGTATATATCTAATAAAATATATATATATATATATATATATATATATATATATATTTATTAAACATTTTAAACCTAGATAAATTATTTATTTGAATGTCCATATTAAAAGAATGTGTGTATTTTTTAACTCTTCTCAACAAAGAAAATTTTTTTAATTTTTCTCTTTATTCAATATAATATATTATAATAATAAGTTTTGGCAAACAGCTCTTAATTTTACTGTTGAATTAGCTATTTATCTAAGCACCACAATTAAGTAATCATTGCCAAACTTGATGCATCAAAATTTTCAAGATCATGATCTTTAAATACATGATGAAAGTTAAATCCAAAGCTATACGAACCCATCTGTAAGTTATTTAATTAGCTGGGGAGAAGAAGATCATAAATTTTTTTTTTCTAATTAGCATATAAAATATAATGGATTTGAGTAGAATTATACTTGGCTATCAAAAAAATTTCAATCCGATCCGCTATCCATTTTTAATGAAAATGCCTCCTAAAAAAATAAATTGTTTTTTTTTTCCACTTCTCATCTGTATATTACACTTCCGATTTCTTGCTTTCCTGATAACAACAATCTTGAAAAATTTAAATGCAACGTCAATCGCGGTCTTCAACCTTTTTGAACCCTGTTCCTTTTCTGACTTTCCTCATTTCTACTTAAGACTCTTTCATTCTGTTTCAATCCCAGTAACCTCCGGCGTCTTAGTGGCATTATCAAAATGTTGTTAAATTTGAAACAATTTAAAAATGGGAAAAATTTAATTGTTTTACAAAAGGAATCAAACATAAAGATTTCTTCTTACCAAAAACGAAAAAGAAACATAAAAATATCTATCAACATAATCATCACCAATCCAAACGAGATTTCCTCCCCTCCATAGAGATTTTCCCTCGACTGCTAATAATAATTCAAATAGCATATGCATTTGTTTTATAACCGGGAATTATCAGCACAGGAAATGTCATTTATTTTCCTTTTTTTTTTTAAACGCTTACATATGTACCATTATTTAAAGTGTTTTCTAAATGGACAGATAGGATAAAAAAAATTATAATAATCTAATCTGGTTCATAATTTACCAGGAGGAATTTTCTTATGTGATTCCTTATCGTAGGTGACGGTGAGAATATTCAAAAAATGATTTTACAACTGTAAAACATCCTTCAACTTGGCAAGATATAAAAATAGCATTGCTTTTTTAGTAAGTGTTAAATAAATTAAGTTTTTTGAAAACATTCTTTTGCCCTTGGAAAAAAAAAAATAAAATTTGTAAAATATTTTTAACGTAATGTGGAAGACTCACAGATTTGATTTGGGAGCAAGGTATGTAGTCCATGTCAGGAGGCGTAATGGACGAGCGCAACATAACCAAATCAAAATATGTTACATAATGATAAACTCAGTGGAATGACACAAGAACATTTATCATGACAAATTATGAATCAGGGTAGAATGTCTTAACTTGTTAATATATGCTATTGTTTTTAAATTTTCAGTCGCCGACAGTTATTTTTAATAATCTTGTTAAAAAGCAAATTTTTTTCATGGCAACTGCTCCGATGAACTACATTCACTGGTTCCCAAACTGCATGAATTTAAACGTGCTACTAGGTTGGCATCTTGGTCCAACTCTTTCACTGTGGAAACGACTACATGAAGGATGACTATATAAAATTAGAATGAATATATATATATATATATATATATATATATACAATTCTAGAGAGAAGTTAAAAATGGTTGAAAATTAACACTGACCTATATTTAAAATTTTAACTCTATATGAGGGTAGATGTAATTTATGTTTGAAGAACATTAGAATTATTAAATTTAACAATCAAAGCATTCTACTAAATCAAAGGAAGGAATTGGTTTACCAAAAATTTTTTTTAAAGTAAATTCCAACTGATATGATATATTTTTTTACCCCGCAAAAATACAACCATTAAAATTACCTTCTATAAATGTTTTTTTTTTTCATGATTACTCCTTTTATTTAACTCTCTTTATATTGGTTCCTTTATATGTGAAACTTTGAATTATGTTAGGTATATGTAATTTTATTATTTACCTTTAATTTTTCTTTGTTTATTTACTAGCTATTTCTTGTCAAATTTCCTTTATATCTGTAGTTTTTGTAATTGAGACCACTCGTTTCCTGTTTATTCAATTTTTAAGTTATATAATTTACTTATGTCTAACCCATATTGTACTTGTTTGATTTATTTAATAATATAGAGTTTACCTTATTTCCTCCCTAATTGAAAAGGTTTCTTTAAAAAGTTATTTTCTATATTCCCCCTTTTTTATTTCAATTTTGTCTATACTATATCTTTCTTAAATAATTTTTTTAATTGTTTTTAAAAAAAGTTTTTAAAGAGTTATTTTTTTATATTTCATATCCTATAAGAATAGTTTTTAATATTAATATTTTTTATTTTTTTAATTATATTTTAATTATTCATTTTTTTAAAATGTTATGCGCATTCAAGTATATTGAATATTTAAATTTACTTTTAATTTCAAGTTTCATGTCTAGCTGTTTTTTGTCATTTTTAGTTTATGTCTTAAGTTATTTGTCATTGATGCTTCCCTTTGCAAAAGGCCTCTTGATATTTTTATCTAATTTTAATTTATAATTTAATCTATATTTAATCTGTATAATCTATTACAATTTAATCTATAATTAATCTTTTAATATATATTATTCTATCTAATCTTTTATTAATCTATATTTAATCTATATAATTTTAATTTTTAATCCAAATTTAATCTTTACCTTTTAGTAATCTCTCTTTTTTTTTCTTTTTTTTTTATATATCTATTATATATATATATATATATATATATATATATATATATATATATTATTTTATTTATTGTAAAATATTTTTTTTTTTGTGGGTCGGAAAATCTACTTATTTGTTTTTATTCTTCTATTATTTAATTATTAATATTAATATCCCGGTTTATCTTGTCTATTAATACTTACTAATAATGTTTTAATTAGCTTTTATTATTATAATATTAACATTAAATAAAAGTATTAATATTAAATTTTAAAATTTCTTTAATCAACAACCTTAAAAACGTTTTCTTAACATTAAAATTTGTAATAATTTATGTATTCTTTTCCTATTTGAACAAGAGTTAACATTTTAAATATAATTCAAAGTTAATTTTCAACCGTTTTTAAATTCTGTCTAGACTTGTATGTATATTTACTCATCCTTTTTTAATGGTTTATTGTAAATAAACAGGACACTAAAATTATTTGTTTTTTCTTTTCCCCCTCTATCTCTATTTTAAAAGCATTTTCCCTTATTTGCAGATTTTGCCTCTTTCTTCCTATCTCTTTAAATTTAAAATAGGTACCTCCACGAGATCGCTAAAAAAAGAGCATAGCATGATGAAAAAGCCGCCAAACTTGACGCAAAAAAATTTTACCGTTTAAATGTTTATGTTATTATTAAGAGGAAAGATCAAAGTAATTTGGGGGTATTTTTTACATTTTTAATCGTTCCTAGCACGTCCAAAATTTTCGTTAAAAATCTTGTTTTTTTTTTTTTCAGTCAAGAAAATTGACCATTTTTTTCCATTTTTTTCCATTTTAAAAAAATGAAAATCTCAATTTGAAATTCTTTTTAAAAATCAATTATCATTTTTTCAAAACTTATTTTAAGAAAATCAGAAATTATAATGTTTATTTAAAATATTTTGAACCAAGCTCAACTTAACTTCTGCACCGAAAAGATGTAATTTGAAAATAAAACAAAGCTGGTCATAAACTTTTGCGTCACTTGACAGGTGATGAATGACATATTGACAGATCCTGTGAGGCTAATTTGTTCTACGGAAGGAAAAAAGTGAAATAATTTACATTTAAGTGAACAGATTATTTACCTCGTTATTTTTAAGGAAAACTTTCAGCGCTCTAATTTTTTTTTTTTTTTGTACGTAGCTTTCACCTTTATGTTTACGATGCTTTATGGAAAATATATTATAAAAGAAATTAAAATAAGACTGTTAAGAGTGAGATTAAATTTCATATTTCATAAGAAAGGTATCTAATTAATTTATAGGTACCTTCCTTATGAAATTTTATCAGCAGTGTAAATAAAATACTATAATTTTATGTACATTTATTACATTTTACTGTGTTATTTGTATTTCCATTCATTTCAATGCCATAACAGAGATTAATATAAAAATAAGATCATATAAATTTCATAAGATGATACTGATATTTGTAGGTACCCTTCTCAGTTGAAATTGAAAAATCAAATTAACTTCTCCACACGTGTTTCGCAAAAGTAAAGGCTTCAACAGCGGAGAACAATGCTTAACTCAAATAACGCAACTTAATTGTATTCTGGTTGATCTTCCGTACTTTATAATTACAGCCCGATTATAAACACAAAATTACATTTCTTAATTACTGCGGATCTTCTGATTAGTCAAAATGATACAATTTACAACGCGCTAAAAAAAAAAGATCTATCTCATAAGGACACTTAGGAAACCCGATGCGGCTTTTAACTAATTTTATAATATTTTAACAACTTAAATGTAAAAAACTATTATAATTTTTTTAAAAAAATAATTGTATTAAAAATTCATTTTTCATCGAAAAAGTTTTTTGCTTTCAGAAATATTGTCCATATTCATAAAAACAACTAAAAGCAAATAAAAGCATTTGAAATTAAATAATATCTTTGTTTTATTGAGTTTTGTATGTTACAATTCAGAGCTAATTTTCAGGTAGGGGGGGGTCCAATTAAAAAAAAAAAAAAACATGATTTGCATTCCTCAAAGCCTTGTGCTTTTAACTATTGTAATCACTAAACTAGATGGATCGAATTTCTAGCGTTTTCATAAAATTAGTTATGGGGGGGGTAATAAATATAAAAAAAAAATATTTCTGCCATGACTTTAAAAAAAAAAACATATTTATAATAATTTCGATCATCTGTGAATAGTTCCTGAAAGTTTCATTAACATCCGACAATTATTTTTATTTTTGCAAGATTTTCCAAATTAATGTGTGTCATACCAAAAAAAAAAAAAAAAAAAAAAACTAAAAATTGTCTATGTTATTTACTAGTTCCGGTGATACAAAGAGAAACAAGGTTTTTTTAATCAAAATTTAGAATGTTCTAAAAAGAAGGAAAAATTTTTTAAAAATAATTAAAAAAAAATTTGGTCTTTCCTCTTAATAATAACATAAGCATTTAGACGATAAAATTTTGTTTTCGGCAAGGTTGGCGTCTTTTTCATCAAGCTATGCTCTTTTTTTTAGCGATTTCTTGGAGGTACCTAAAACTATTTAAATACATTATATCATTTTTAAGCAAAATTTTTTTATAAATCAATTTTAATTTTTTATATTTTAGGATTTAAATTATTTTTTAATATATTAAAAAAAAAAATTTTCACTATATATCATTTATATATATATTATATAATTTATATATATATATTCTGTAATGAAAAAATATAAATATTTTTAATTGTATAAAAAAAACTTTTTATTGGATGATTTTTTAAATTTTTTTTTTTTATAAACAGTTATTATTCAATACCAACATAATATTTAAATTAAGAAGCGGAATTTTCTGAAAAAAAATAAAAAAAAAAAATAGTTTGTGGTTTGTTCAATAATATTATCAGAATGTCTTGTAAAAATGTTAATTTTATGTTTTAAAATCTTTTTTTCATTTGTATAAGAAAATGATCATATAAGTTTCTGTACATAAATTGCCAACAAAACAGATTTATTATTCATTAAATAAAAAATTGTTTGGTTCAAATGCAAAAAAATTACTTGGGTCTATTAATCAGATTCACAGAACCTATTCGTTCAATTCATTACTATTTACTTATCAGAATATATTTAATTTTGTCATGGAAACTTATTCATACATTGAACCCCCAAAAAATTTCCAAAAAAAAAAAAAAAAAAAAAAATTTTGACAAAAAAAATTTGGGTTTTGTTGATTACAAAAATAAAAAAAATTCTATCAAATTAAATGATGGGGAGGGATTTTGATCCCGATTTTTCAAAAATAAAGATTTGTTTATTTTTACAGTGCATCAAAATTAAGATTTTTTATTCTGTCATCTTTATTAAAAAAAAAGAGTCTTGTTGCAAAAGTTGTTAATTAAAATATTTATTTGCCTTTACTGGTTCCAAAAAAAAAAAAAACAACAAATAAAAAGGATTGTTTTCTTTTTGTTTAGACATACAGGCCCTCAGCAACATCACATTTTCCATCAAATAGGTACATATATATCTATCTTATATCCATATATTTTAAATCTAACCACCTCGTTGTCAGCTATATATTATATTGAAAATATATAAATGACCATTAAAACAAATGAAACGCCGTCAGCGTGAAGACATGCAAAAAAAATGCTTAATTAGATGGTGATGTTGTTCATCTTTTCAAACTTTAGTTGATTAATTTAAAGGAATTAATTAGATAAAAGAATTTTTCATTTTTTTAAATACAAAGCTTTCACTTAATTTATTGAAAATATAAGATTTCAAAGAATTTTTAATCATTTTGTTAATAATAATAATTTGATAATAATAATAAACAAATTTGATTATTTGTTTTATTGTTATTAAATCAAAATTATTTATTTGTTAGTGAATAATTTTTATCTATTTTATTTAGTTTTATGTTTTAAATTTTTAGATTTTATATAAACACATATTGATAATGTTATTTATATGATTATCAAAGTCTGCAAGTCAAAATTTTTTAAAAAAATTTTTTTAGACTGAACGGCCTCTGTCTGTTGTGACATAAAAATTTTTTGTTTCTTCGGTCAAGAAATTTGGAGATAAATTCCTACTGAAATCATATTCCAAATGAAAATTATCACATTTTTTAGAAGAAAAATCAAATATAACACATTTATATATTAATTTTTATTTATTTTTATATTATATTTTTATATATTTTATATAAATTTTAATTGTATATATTTTTTTAGAAGGAACAACTATCGGAACGTATATTAATTAAATTATGCTTTAATTTTTATATTTTTTGTTTCATTTGGCGTCAACTTTTCTTAACTGAAAATAACAGAGCAAATCAGAGGGCATTTCTAAGCAAAATTGATGTCTGAAATCCATTCTGTAAAAAAAGCGGCAAAAGGACCTGATTTGATTAATGATTAAAAAATTCATAAATATTTTACGAATGTTTATTTAATCTTCTGAACAATTTTTTAATTGAATTATTCATATTTTTATAAGTATGAAAAATAACTGACAAAATTTTTAAAAATAAAAATCCATTTGTGCCATTTTTACCGATGTTAAAATTATTAAACATATAAGGTTGACTATTTCACATTGAACTTTGAGTTTTCACAATATGAGTCGTTTATAAGTTAAAAAAAATTTTTTTTTTAATTAATTTTTTTATAACATTTTATCTTGAAAATTAAAGAAAATGCTTAGGTAAAATTTGTTTTTAAAAATTATATTTAATTATGTTTATCCAGAGAAGAAATTTTTTTGCTGTTCCGGATCAGGATTTATAGAAACAAATTTTGGATGAAATCAAAATTTTCAAATAAATTGTAAGAAGAAATTTTTTTTAAAATTTATAGTTGTTGTTCAGAAATGAAACCAAATATTTAGAAAGGAAAATTCTTTTTGAAATACAAACACTTAAACACTTTTTAAATTTTAAAAAAAAATTTTAAAAATTGCCAGAAAGTTAAAAGACAAACGAAATTAAATTTTTCATATTAATTTTAAATAACCTGGTTATAAAATTTTAGTTTTTGTTTTATTTTTTTTTATTTTTCAATAATTTTTTTTTTTTTACAAAATACAAAAATTTTTTTATTTTTTAAAGATTTTTTTTTTAATTTTAACATTTGTCATTCAATTTTTTTTTTCTTTTGTTTTTTTTTTTTTTTTTTTTCATAATTTTTTCTTAAATAAAAATCAAAAATTGAATTTATTTTTTATCTAAACTAATGTTAATTTTAAAAATTTATTAAATTTTTGATCTTAAATTGATATGCATTTTTTTTTTATTTAATAAGATTTTTTTCAATGATTAGATTTTGGCAAAATATAAAATATTTATGTTTTTTTATTATAAAATCTATTTAAAAATTACTAAAGTAATTTTTTTATATTTTCCATTTTTTTATTTTTTGATGATTGAACTTTAAGTTTAGGAATACAACCAAACCAAAAAAGATTTTTTTTTCAATTTCCACCTATTTTTAAAAATTTAAATAAAAATATTTTGACAAAAAAAAAAACAATGATTTTTTTGATTTATTTTTATTTTTATAAAAATGAAAAATTTTTTTTTAATAATTCAAGAAAAATATTAGAAAATATGAAATCAAGCATTTAATAAAAATCTCATTTGAGATAATATTTTTTTAAAATTTGGAATAGAAATAAAAAAAAATTTTTTTTGAAGGAAATAATCCAATCTTTTTAAAAAAAAGCTTTTTTGCTTTGATTTAAAAAATTTTATATGGTCTAATAAACCATAAAAAAACTTTTCAATTAAAAACGAAAAAAAGTTGCAACTATGGTCTTTAATAATCAATTTTAATTAAAAAAAATAAAAAACATATATAATAAAATTTTAAATATACACTTGAACCTTAATAAAAATAATATTATTTTAAATTTAAAATAATTGTCAATGCCAAAAATAAAACATAATTGTAGAATTCAAATTAAAGTGTCCATAATGAAAATATCCTTACTAATCATTGTTTATTAACGATTGTCAGAACTCAGATGTTGAAAATTTTTATTGAAGAATAAAAAAACTATTTTCAGTTAAGATTGTAGAAATTAATTTCTTCCATTTATTTATACAAATGTATTCGAAAATCCCTAAAATAAATTTTTCAAAATTTAAAAATTAAAAATCAATATATTACCGCAGTAAAATTATAAAAAATTTAAATAAAAAAAAAAAAAATTTGATTGCCAGTCATTATAAATATAAACCATATATATATGTGTCTACATGAAAAATATATCCCAAATATTTGTTAAATATTTAATGTTTTAAATTTTCAAATATAATCGAAATGATTATTAATATTTATAATATATTATATATATATAGATATATATATATATTTATGGAACGCATTAAAAATGTTTCATTGAATAATAAATGATATTTATTAAACAAAATCGTTATGAAAATTTATAACAGACATTTTTAAATTATGGAATCGATTTTTTTTTTTATTTGTCTTTTTTTAATTCCATTGAATAAAATAAGATTTTATTAGATTCAAAAATTATATAAAAATGATTTAATCATACCATCAAGTCTGATTAAGATAGAAATATAATCGAAATTATAAAATATGTCTAAAAATGATTTATATATATATATATATATATATATATATATATATATATATATATATATATATATATATATCAGGTCATCCCATAAGTTCTGTCCGAATTTTGAATAAAGAAAACAAGTGACCAAATGTTACATTTAATTACAGATTCAATCAACAATGTATTTTCCCTGATTATCTATGACTTCCTTCCATCTATTAACAAGCTTACTAATTCCATTACTGTAAAATTCTTTTGGCTTTGATTCGAAGAACTCACAAATGTCAGTTTTAACCTCTTCCTGTGTTACAAAAGCTGTTTCTTCCAAATGATTCTGTAAGCTACGAAACAAATGGTAGTCTGAAGGAGCAAGATCGGGAGAATAAGGTGGATGAGGAATTTTCTCCCAACCAAGTTCTTCGATCTTTTGTGACGTGATTCTTGCTGTGTGGGGTCGCGCATTGTCCTGATGAAACATCACCCCTTTTCGATTCACTAGAGCAGGTCTTTTTTTCCTCAAAGCTTGGTTCAAACGCTCTAATTGCTGACAGTATATTTGAGCATTAATTGTTGCATTAGGTGGTAAGAATTCAAAGTGGATTATTCCTTGGCGATCCCACCAGATTGAAAGAAGAACCTTTTGCCCATGAAGTTCCCTTCTCGGCTGTGGCTGGGGTCCTTCCCTTTACCAAGCCACTGTCTACGACGCTTAACATTTCGATAAAAGATCCATTTTTCGTCGCCAGTCACAAGTCTATCCAAAAAAGGTGAAACAAGTTGGCGAGAATGGAGAGAAGAGCAGATGTCAACTCGGGATTTGAGGTTGTTTTCAGACAATTCATGAGGCACCCATTTTCCAAGTTTAGGAACTTTTCCAAGTTGTTGAAGATGACGATGAACAGTTGTATGGTTTGAACTGAGAACCACTGCCAATTCCTCAACTGATAAAGCAGGATTTTCTTCAAGGGCTGCTTCAAGAAGCTTTTCATCAAACTCAACTGGACGTCCGGTTCGATCTTCATCTTCAAGGGTGAAATCTCCACCTCTGAATTTTGCAAACCATCTTCTGCAAGTTCTTTCATTCACACATTCCTCTCCATAAACTGAGTGAATGTTTCTAGCCGCTTCGGCTGCTGAGTTTCCTTTCTTGAACTCATAAAAGCATTATGTGCCTCAAATGATTCTTGGGTACTTCCATGTTAGCAGGGTTTTAATCAAACAAAATTTAATTTTATTGTTCTCTGAAATAAAATTTGATCAGTTTAAATGCATCTAAACATAAAAAAAATGTTCAGCTCCATTAGACATTATAAAATACTCTTTAAATTTCGTTCATTTATATATGCAGAAATATAGTTTTAAGGTGTGATATATTTATGGGATAAAATGCTCACTATCAGAGACAGCTTGTCGCCTATGAGTGTTGACTTCAATGTTCACGTTTATATATATATATATATATATATATATATATATATATATATATATATATATAATAAGTTTGCGATGTGCTATTATATGAACATTACAAAACCGAGAATATAAAATACAACTAATACCATACTTAGGAAGCTGTGTTAATACTTCATTTTATTTGTTGTAAAATCCCTTGTAGGTATGAAATATTCCTATATATTTTAATTCTGAGCTGTATCAATCAGATTCTAGATGTGTGACAACCGATGCCTTTGTGGGGTGTAAGAATGTATCTTATGTACATATTTCCCTGAATGCCACACCAATTTCCAATGAACATAATATTTGATCTCATAACCTGTTTTTCCCGTCTTCTCTAAGTGGCGCGGAATTATTTTCTCTCAAAGAAAGGTTATATACTGTTTTTTTTTTGTCGGGTGGGGACACATGTTTTTGTCTACAAAGACTCCTGTAATCCTTACTTCTCTTCTTCATACAACAATGATAATATACAATTGGTCTCTTTCCTTAATCTTTTATTACATATGTATATTTATTACATTCTTATTACATTTACTACAGTTGTACATACAGTCGCACACCCAGAACAAATTATTCGAAATTTCCGAAAGTTCGTATGTTTTCAATAATCACCAGTCATTATGAAAAGCGTTAATTCTATCACTTAAAATATGAAGTTTTATTTTCCTTCCGGCTTTTTTAAAAACGTTATAATTTTAATCTTAAATATACGAAGCGTAGGATGCAAATGACGTCATACCTAGAACAGCTTGTAACAATATGAAAAAGAAATAATATTTTAATATTTTCAAATTTAACTCATTAACACCGCTTAATATCAAAGATATTATTATTTTTTTTATTTTTAACATATTTTAAAATAAATTATTGAATGCTAAATATATTCTGTTTATGTCACATTAAATAATTCTATAAATACCCATGAATATTTCACGGTTACGCTATTTGAATTTTCTGGTAAATCTTAATTCTTAACTTAGTGATTAAATAAGCTCCTTGCCATGCCCACGACAAGTGCAAATTATCCTATTACCTCGTTAATTAATTGAGCTTAAAAACAAAACTTTACAATTTATGAATGAAGCTCATGACTTAAAGAATTAAAGTTTGAAATTGACAAGCGGTTTTCATTTAACAGAAGCAAACATTAAACTGAGAGAGTTATCGCCTCATTTCCTTTTTATTTTCTTTCTTACGTTCTTTCACTTTTACATGTCTTAACCATCTTCCCTGCTATTAAAACAGAATAGTTTAGGAGGTATCGGTAGGATGTAATAGCTAAAGAACAAGCCGGGTTACAATATGCTGATTTTCTAAGCGTAGCTTAGATGCGTCGTAATCTCGAAGGCATGGACACCCAGTGAGTATCGAACTCACTAGTAATTATTCTAGCGTGACAAACTTTGTAACCCTTATACCACTTTGAGATGCCCAAGCAGAATTAAAACCTGGCGGCAAAAGTCACATAATTTTAATTGCAAATCATTATTGCAGACCTAATGAAATTAATGCTATCCATCAATAATATATAAAAATTGCATATATCCATGGAGGACATCAACCCGTTGTTATTCATGATGACGGTCGTCTTTGAGTATAGAATCCAGAGGTTAGCAGTGAATATTTTGAAGACAGTAGGAAAGCGTTGTTCAGGTTAGCAGTGGATATTTTGGGAAAAGTAGCAGAGCGTAGTTCGTCCTTGTTTCTCTTCGCCTGACAAGCTGGAACTAGACATTCGGATAGGGTAAACAAAATGGCCGCCTTTATACACGACGGATTGAATGTTCTACGTCTTCTGATTGGTTAACCTTCTATTGGCAGACTATAAAGTGAGTCAAGTCATTTGGGCTAACTCACTAGTTATATATATATACACAAAACCTGCAACACCCATAACCGAGTAAGACCAGCTCTTGCCCTCAAACTTTCTTAATTTTTCATACATTCTAAATATCATCACATCGTCGCTGATGACATCTCAAATGGCTTTTAAGAACTGCAACTCTTCCCACATTGCTAACATATCAAACTTTTAGTTGCATCTTGCTTTTCTGGATTCTGTGGAAATATCGTGTGAGCCCGCTTGCTGATCGACACACTTTATGGCAGATTGTAAACTGTATTCCAATAACTTGGACCGATTTTAATGTGAATTAAGTAAAAGCGTCTAATGATTTTTTTCTTTTCCTTTCAGATTTGGCGGATATTTGAGCAATATTATTTTTCACACATAATTGCCTTGACTTAAATAACATGATCCAATAGAGAAATAAATAATTTTTTCACAAAAATCACTGATTTAATTGCTGCTGATTTTAATCCTTCTTAATGAAGCACCCTTATATATAATCCGTCTTAATGAAGCACCCTTATATATAATCCTTCTTAATGAAGCACCCTTATATATAATGCGTCTTAATGAAGCACCCTTATATATAAACCGTCTTAATGAAACACCCTTTACATGTATGATGATCGGGAATATTATATTGATAGTTGGCATATGACATAAAACCTGCTTTTGAAAAGCAAATGTAGCCACATTGATCACGTTCTGGGAAAGGAGTGACTCCTCTCATATATTTGCCTGCACATCTTGTTGTGCATATTATATCATGCTGTTCTAAAAAAAAATTGGCACAAATAAGAATAAGATTTTTCTATGTTTGCCTATCTAATGCAATTTCTTTACATATTTATATTATATATATATATATATATATATATATATATATATATATATATATATATATATATAAACCTGTTTATGTATGCGTGTGTCTGCTAGTGTTCTCTCTACACAATTTCATTGAAAAGGGTTTCCAAAGGTGCCACATACTGGTATCGTTCCCTCCAGACCGAAAACATCAGGAAGTCTCCTTCCTGACAAATCAACCCCTGGTGACATTCGAACCCGGGTCTTATGGTCGGAACCACTCAGCCACGCGCCCATATCTTGCTAACATACATGCACACACATAGACACACACACACACACACACACACACATATATATATATATATATATATATATATATATATATGTGTGTGTGTGTGTGTGTATATATATATATAAAATACACCAGTAAGAACATTATTTTAGAAAGATGAAGTCCTTTAAGAAGACGAAACACGTTACATAGATGTTTTTTTCATTTTGTCATTCAATGTCTACTCGAGGAGGAGGTTTACGTTAGGAGAAGATAGAAGTCATTGCTTTGAGAGCCGATTCCACAGAGAAGTAGTTCACAAGTAGAAGCTGTTCGAGTGTAACTTAATTCTTGCCGATGGAATAGGGAGGGAATGTGGGTGATTTGCTACAATGTAAATAGCATGGCATGTCCTTGCCGTGAAGATTTATATACCGGGTGTAACAGCAAAATTGTCCAAATTATGTCATAGCACAATTGTCCATCCCACATAATGTTTAATACCTAAAATAAACGATTTTTTTTTGGTTTTTTTGTTTGTTTTTCGAAGCCTTTGAATATATCCCGAGTGAATAGAGTCGGTTCCCACTGTGTTTGCCCTGGTTTAAGGCTTAGACGTTCTTTCATGTTTCATCTTTCCCTGAGTAATAACATTAGCAGAAAAAAAAAGAAACGAATATCTTAAAAGACGGATTCCGTACAGCAAAACCACATAATATTTAGTTTCATTACAGACTTCAATTCGACACGTTAAAATTTATTTTAATTGAAGGCTGTCTTCATTTCTATCGTAAAATTCTTTGAATTTTTAAACCAATCTTACGTCAATCGTCAAGAAGTAACTCTCAGCGGTCAACAGTGACTGTTGCTTCTTAAATGAATAATGAGATGAAAGAAAATTACTTCTGAAGCCATGTTAAGTGCGAATGTATGACTCCCGTGGAAAAAGTGTTGAGTTGATTGATTAAAATGACAAAAACTTTGCATATAACCCCGTCTAAAATGATAACAATAGCCATTGGACTCTTTCTTATTTTCCTTCTCACATTCTCGCTTGTTTTTGCTTTCTTAGTCGATCAATAGTCTAATCACTTTACATAGAACTCTGGAGTCTACCATTGTTTTTCTCCTTCTACCTCTCTCTCTCTTTCTCTCTCTTTCTCTTACAAGCACACGCACACAGGCAAATATCTATCTATCTATCTATCTATCTATCTATCTATCTATCTCCAATAAACTTGGTATTTATTAATCTATCTTATCTCTAAATCTTTTCGTATCTGCCTATCTTCATTTCTCTTCCTATCTCTCTCTC
Source organism: Acanthosepion pharaonis (assembly GCA_903632075.3). Classification (NCBI taxonomy): domain Eukaryota; kingdom Metazoa; phylum Mollusca; class Cephalopoda; order Sepiida; family Sepiidae; genus Acanthosepion; species Acanthosepion pharaonis. Next base: position 143,601 of record CAHIKZ030002272.1, on the reverse strand, counting down.
TCTCTCTCTCTCTATATATATATATATATATATATATATATATATATATATCCATTTCTCTTCCTATCTATCTATCTATCGTCAGGGACATAATTAAAGGTTTAATTTTGTGCCTGGTGATTGCTTCAGGCATGCAACTTTGAGTAGCAAAGGTCGATTAGAAAAAATATATAATTATTCTTTCTATAAATTATTAGCACTGTTTTATTATTACTATCAACTAGCTCTGTACGCTATTTTATATTTCTTTCTGTTTGATAGATAGATAGATACGAAGAGAACTGAATATATATATATATATATATATATATATATATATATATATATATATATATATATACAAGTGTAGGATTGGTGCATACGGAATAAATCCCAATAACGAAAAAATACTATTCGTAAAAAGAGTGCTCACTACAGAATAGAGCAAATGCAATTTACTCGAAAATTATAACATAAATTTGTTATAAAATCACTACAAAAATGCCATTTCAATACCATCACTTGATAAGACAGCAGAAGTGGCTATTTATGTAGTCATTTTATAACATATTTATGTTATAATTTTCGAATAAATTATATATATATATATATATATATATATATATATATAGAGAGAGAGAGAGAGAGAGAGATATATGCGAATAAAATCGGAGTTAGATAAATTAATAGATAGATAGATAGATAGATAGATAGATAGATAGATAGGCTTCGTCAATTAGATAACCCGAAAATTTTACGACAAATCATTATCTATGAAACTAACTTCTTGTCAGTGGATTATGCGCATTCTTCCAAAATGCCAAAAAAGTGTGTGAGTATGGTTCTAGTGTGGTCTGATGCTGCACCGCTAATATTCGCGCACACACACACACAAAAAACAAAATAAAGACAGACAGACACACACACACACACACATATATATATATATATATATATATATATATATATATATATATATATATATATATATATGTATATTATGTGGGTCAAAACTAACAATGTTCTTTTGTCTTTTTTATTGCTTTTATTTTATACGTCGAAGCGACTTTTTTTTTCTGGAATTAATGAATGTAAAAATTATCAGATCGTTTGTTGGTTGGTTCTGATCGCTTTCGCTTAAACTACTAATATGATGACATTTTTATTATAATACTTTAATAAATTGAGTGTAAACGCTGTTGTAAACAGTGCAAAAGTCTTATTAATTTAGACTGTATGACACCCTTATTTTTAAAAAAATCTAACAAGAACCCAACACATGAAACACCAGTTATAAGCACGTACAATACTTACTGGCATTATTTGGTAATTAAGACTATGTCTACTTTCAATAACCTTTGTGACGTCTCTTGTGTCCTTTAAGAAAATAAATAGATTAGTATTAACTTTCTTCTGCCGGTTTTAATTTTACTTCCGACTGATCACAGAAGACTAGAAGACAGTCTCCATCATCATCATTCTATCTGGTGTTTTAACTTTTAACAATAATTATTTGGACTTTTTTTTTCTGTTTTGGTTTCCTTAATTTTTATTGTCTTTCTTAATTACATTCAGCCATTTTTTCGACAACGAAGTTATATTTCTGATAACCAAAAAATGTCCCGCTTGTTTGTTTTTCTTTGTGTTTTTATTTTTTTATTTTATTTTATTATTTTGTGTGTGTGTGTCTGGGTGTGTCTGGGTGTGTGGTGTGGTAGAGAGGCTTGTCTTCAATTTGTCAAATACCAAAAACGTCTTCAACCATCACGTACTTCATAAAAATAGTGATATCATTTTAATTATTAAATATCAAATTGTCTTTTGCAAACTCGTTTGCGTTCTGCAGTTGTTTTGAAGGAGTATAGTCTTATCGCACAATTGTCTACTGCATTGTTATACTAGGGTTTTATAGACACACTGCTTATGCACTGGGTTGGAACAAAAGTTCATAACATAATAATAGATGAAATTTCGTTTCACACGATATATATATATATATATATATATATATATATATATATATATATATATATGTATGTATGTATGTGTGTGTCCGCTCTGAAATGCTAGATTCCAACTTGTATTTCTATGAGATTCATGTGTGTATTGTGAATATTATGTTCTTACTTGAATAAGGAAAATGGGGGAATATGACGTACATTTTCGTCAATTTTCACTTCAAGCAAGGCAATAAAGCCACTAAAAAGCAAGGGACTACTGAATGTTAGAGAATACGCGAAAAAATCTTTTAAAGAGAGAGAACAAAAAAGAACAAGGATTAAGAAAACGGAAGATGAAATTTGACATTGCATTTAAATTTAACTGGGAAACAAAATACCGGAAGAGAGTTCCATATCAATAGAAGAAACTTTCAGCATAGAACTTACAGTTGCATCTAGACATTTCAAATAATGAACCTTGCCACCAATCTACTAAGGCGTTTAAATAAAAGTCTAGTTACCATAAAGGAATAATTACCATGAAAATATTTATAGAAAAGTTACAGGGAAGGTACGTTATGGTGATGGAAAAGTGACAGAAGCCGTGATGCCAGGTCAGAACGAATAACATTGCAGATTATTCTTTATATTTTATCTAGAATCACTAAATATATAGCAGGATCACCAGACCAGGTATGACATCCATATTCAAATTACCTCGTAGGCCCAAGAGGGCTAGAGTACAGTAGCCTATATGTGCGAGGAAATTGCTAGCGAAGCAGACTCTCCGAGCATCAGTGATGGAAGAACGAGGCGCATGCGTCAGTGAGTCAGATCGAGGCTGGCAGCGTGTCCAATATGCTCTGGCTCGGCAAGAACGTATAAAAAAGGAGAGTTCTTGTTGAGTCAGCAGAAGAAATCCTGTGCGTACTAAACCAGAATTCGCTGCGATGGTGTTTCCAGTGTCTGTGCTACAGAAACCCAGCTTTCCTGAAACAGGCAGAAGATGTGATGCCAGGTCAGAACCAATAATATTGCAGATTCTTCTTTAGATTTTATCTAAAATCACTGAATATATAGCAGGAGCACCAGACCAGGTATGAGAGCTATATTCAAAGTAAGAGCGAATAGTAAACTTAAAAATTAATATATATTTGATGCTTTTTATTTCAGAAAAGGAAAAAAAATTGTACAGAGAGGAAGATATATATATATATATATATATATATATATATATATATATATATATATATATATAAGTTTTCGTGGTACAAAATTTAATAATAGATAGGAAAAAGACAATATTTATAAGGCATTTATAAAAGCAAAAGATGAAATAAAAACAACCGGTTTCGTCCCAGGACTTATCAAGTTTATTTATTCATCTCGTGAGCCTTCCCTTTGTAAACAGAGGGAATGCTTGCTGGATCTGAATATTATTGGACTCTAGTTTCTTGAAATTCATAATTTTTTTCCCTATTCGATTACATTCGTTAATTAAAAATTAATTTACACGCTTTTTAAATTCCCAAAATAGATAAACTTGGTAAGTCCTGGGAGGAAACCGGTTGTTTTTATTTTAGCTTTTGCTTTTAAAAATGCCTTATAAATATTGTCTTTTCCTATCTATCTATCTCTCTCTCTCTCTCTCTCTCTATATATATATATATATATATATATATATATATATATATATATATATATATATATTTATGGAGGTGATGCCATAGTCAAGAGCACTGTTCCGAAGATGATGATACCTAAATTAAAATGCTGATTTAAATAATAAAATTGAGTTGACATGGGACATCGCATAGATACTTTAGATATTTTTATATTAGCGTTGTCAGATATTTTAAAGCACTTGGGTACGAAAATCGAATTTAAAAAATATATATAGATAATAGCTTTCCATTTGATATCCTCTGCCCAGTAGCGCCAAAAAACTACAAGAATGATCACAGGCGGATTGTTTCCAAAGGACCGACACGAAAAATGCACGTGGGAAAACTAAATTAGCCACCATTATGTAATGCAAAAGCCAGTCTGCGCCCAAAGAAAGTGATAATGCATATCTAGTGGGACTGAAATGGCATTGTTTATTACTAGTCCATTCTTGCAAAATCTAACGTTGAATAAAAACGTAAGAGAATTAACATGACAAAAGACATGCTCATCAACAGAATGCATAAAATTCTCGGACATGCCACTCATATTAGAGAAAGAAGAAAATACTTCAGAGATGGAATGAATATATAAGAAAACTATTTTGTTTTGTTTTTGTTTAGTTTTTTGTTGTATTTTTTTGCTGTTTTTTTATACAGGTAGGTTCACCCTGTACAAGGCCCAGGAGCCTCCCGAAATAGAAGGTTACAGTATAATAGGCACATCTTATACGGATATATGGAGAAGATAACGGTTAACCCTAGACTTGAAATGGTTCACACGATAAACGGCAATACCCATAAATATTGAAGGATCATAGATATTAAAATTTGAAGTGTAATCAGTACTGGACAATTTTAATAGAAACAAAGCTGTAATTGCAATATAGACGCCGGCAGCCTTATATGATTTTAGTATTGATAACATTAAACACATAATAAATGAAATCTACAACAGTGGTGATATCCCGAAAGATCTAAGTAGATATATTTTCATACCACTGCTTAACAAGCCTGGTTCAAACAAATGTGAACTCCATCGGACAGTCACCCATATATCAAAACTTATCATCCCAATTCTAATGAATAATCGCGCAACACAATCAAATTTTTAATAGAATAAGAACAATGCCGGTTGGTTAAAGACACTGGAACAAAGAATGCGATATTTATACTCAAAATAATATCAGAATTACAGAATGGTGCTTACCTGTGTTTTATAAATTATGCAAAAGCGTTAGATAAAGTATGTTAAAAAAAAACAAAAAAACATTTGAAACTGCATATGTGTTTTGAATAAATCTATATACATATATCTAAATATGTTTGGTCGGATTGTGAAGAACTACATATCTTGGAGACATAGCTTAAATTTGGATTAGAAATATAATAAAGAAGGCATCTTAGATATTTCAACACTCAGAGAGCGTGTAGAAGAGAATAAGCTAACGTAATAAGAATTTAATTCATTCATTTTATTCAGGTAGCGCATTTTGCGTCGCTATGGCTACCACTCCTCTCCATCTCATAATTGTGGTTCATGATGATATTCAAGGTAGTATTGCTGCCATATATAGTCTAGAGCCCCTTCTGTTTGCCTCAGGGTTCTTGATAAGATCCAAAGGCGGATATGCAATATAGTTGACCCTGTTCTGGCATCTCGTCTACAGTACAGACGCGCCGTCGCCTCTCTCTGTCTTTTTTACAAATACTTTCATGGTAATTGCTCCGAGGATCTGCATTCGCTGGTTCCCAGACTTCATGAATTCAAGCGCCCTGCGAGGCTGGCATCCCGCTCTCACCCTTTCACTGTCAAAACTATTAAATGTAGCCGTTTCTTCTACTCCAATAGCTTCATTTCTCGCACATCTCGCCTGTGGAACTCTCTTCCCTGTTGCAGCTTCCCTGAGAGCCATAATCTCCAACTATTCAAATGCAATGTCAATCGACATCTCTATTTGTCTTGATCTATCCTTCTCCTCATCCTTTCCTCTATCACTCCTATTTGCTTTTGCTCCAAATCTTCTGTAACCCCTTGCGTCCTAGTGGCTTCACCCCTTGCTTGGGGGGAAACGCTTAAAAAAAAAAAGAAAGAATATTGGAATGGTTTACCGATTCCTTTATTTCTAGAGCCTTTGTTTAAAGAGGCAGGACATACAAGTAAGCAGTTCGGTTTGAATTCAGAGTTACTTTCTCCTAGACCGGTTGCCACCCAATGTTATAGGACCCTGCTATTTTTACCAATAGCTTGCAGGAGAAGAGATGGATTCATATTTTCCAAGTAAGTGAATGTAATGAACTCGACTATAAGCGGATCTCGGCTCACCGAGCCGCTAACAATTACTGTACCTCCATTAAAAAGTCACATACTTCACAAAATTAAGTACGGATTAATTGACTCTGTCAAGTTTTTTAGAGCAACAGCATAAAAATCCCAAGAGATCCAAAATTGCGAATGAAAATAGAAAAGAAAGAGAGAGAAAGAAAGATTTAGAAAATGTCATCTCTGATACTGCATAAAAATTGTTTTCCAATTCTGGTTAGATATTTTTCAAAGTATCTTTTTCCTTTTTTTTTTTTTTTTCACACTGAAAAGAAAATACAAATTCTGGGCTTTTGATGTGCGTTAGCTTGTCACACACACACACACACACCAGATACTCCAGCTCATTACCCAGGCGGCTACCGACGTTACAGATATTTTGTGGCTTGATGCCAGGAAGAAAATTTGTCTTAGGCTGACAAACTTCGTGCGAAGCCAGAAAATCACGCAGCGTTGTCGTCTCTGCTTTCAAAGGTGACATCATAAATATACAGCTTCGAGTTAGTTTCGTCGACAGGAAGACAAGCCTTATAGACCATCCTGACATAGAATGTCGAATGAAACGCCCCGAATAATAGCTAATATGAAAACGGTCATAGGCTCTTCTTTATGAAACAAGAAACAAACTGGAGGTATACAAATACATATATTTGGTTAGGATTATATTTTCACTATAATCTCGAGCTTTGCATGCTGTTAATGTACTTGAATATATATAATACTTCAAACATTATTATAGCGTTTACTCATATTTGAAATAGATTTTTATTTTTAATCCAGGTTATATTAGATATATTGGCCTGCGTATTCAAGAAATATTTATAAAGAAATTATGTTCCACAGCAGGGATCGAACCTGCGTGCCCATTTGTAGGTGGTTACCATTTGATCGAGTGTGCCTTACTAATCAACAATGAAAACCCTCACTGTTCAGTAAGTCCCTATTTTCCCTTTTAAAAATAAACAATGATTTCTCCTACGAATCGCTTTAAATACGGGGATAATTGCTTCGTTGATATTAGTCGCAAAATAAAGAATTCGTAAAAACAAAGTGATTAAAAAATATTAATATACAATCGAAGAAATAATAGGAATTTAATTAATTCTAACTTGTTGCATCTCAGTTTTTATTTCATATAGATTATTTATAATTTTCTAATTTTTTCTAACATGTCTATATTTTGATACATTTTGTAAACTTTTTGTAGGACATATTTCAGACGGTTGAGATACAATTAGCTGTATTAATTTTAATAGATTTTTTCTTGTACAGTACACACACACACACACACACACACAAAACACATATATATATATATATATATATATATATATATATATATATATATATATATATATATATATATATATATATATATGTGTGTGTGTGTGTGTGTGTGTGTTTTGTATTTTTCCACCAATTATTCTTCTATACAAATTTAAGATTTTTATTTAATTTTTTTTGTACTCTTATGATTTTCTTTTTTCTGGACATAAAATATTGAAACAGCTCCCTGAATTTTGAGTAACATTTTGTAAATCCTTAAAACGCTTGTTTGATACGAAATATTAGGATGGGTTTACTTCGGATAATTGGAAACATTCTGATGATTTCAATTTTTTCTCTTCACCTCAAATCCGGATAATCGAAATCTGAAAACTGGCTTGCGCATACTTGGAATTTGTACAGTATTTATAAATTATGTAGAAATTGTTCGAATGTTCTGGATGTCCGAGCAGTTAGGGCTATCTTTTTAGCCATTATCAAAGATGATTTTATCTTTAATTTGAACTCAGTATATGGATTTTTTGATACATGTATTTAGTGTTACACGGATGTTTTATTTTCTAAAAACGGTTAACATATCGTGATCGTGTTCATAGTTGATGTTATTGAGCGCTGGCTTTTCTTTTTTATTAATAATTCTTCCATTATATTTAGCATTTTACCTCTGGATGAGGCCATTATATTTGTATTATCAACGAGTATTTTCTGGATTGAGTTTGGTATGTTTCCATGAGTATATAAATGAGACCCTATTGTGCTATGATTATAGAGATGTAACATGAGTCTTTTCGATAGCCTTGTTGTAGAATATCCATTAAAATTATTTATGAAAAAAAGATCATTAAAGGTCATGTGGATTCGTAAATAATTGGTTATATATATATATATATATATATATATATATATATATATATATATATATACTATGCAAGTTTTTTTTAAAATTAAATAGGAAACTAAACCGCAATTACCTCGTGGATCGTTTTAACGAAACTTATAGAAAAGAGGTATTGCTGCCCAAATAAGCAATTACACACACACACACACAGATATATATATATATATATATATATATATATATATATATATATATATAAATTTCATAATGTCTGACAAATTGGGAGCTTCACCAAAAAAGTGACAAAAAATCATATGTCTTCGGATTTTTTTGACTTATTAAGTTTAAATTATGTTTACGGTGGATGGGGCTGTGTAGCCGTATAGACTACTTTACCTTTGTCATTCGTGTAAATTTATGGTTAGTCTGTCTTCAACATTTGCTGTAGTAGTGATTTAATTGAGAATAGTTCTGTTTAACAATGGCAGGATGTTCGTATCGTGAGCAGACAGATATGATTTTTATATACGGTCGTACGAATAGTAATATAGTCGAGGCTGCACGGTTGTATCAGATTGCGTTCAGAGACTAAAGGCAGCAGATTCAGCCAAACTTTGCTGCTGTTTATTGTTGCTTTGCTGAGCCAGTATCCTTCGCAGGACACACTATGGATCGAGGAAGGCCGAGATCACCTTGTACACCTTACCACAAAGACATTCTACAGCTTGTCGGAGACGATCTAGGTATTAGCAATAGGTCAAGTCGCCATAGTATATCACACATCTCATAGGTCTACATATAGCTCTTGTGTCCGTATAATTTGCAACGTGTGCAGTGTTTTCGCCCTGTGGTCACTCACCACAAGGGAACTTTTGCCAATGGTCTATTGAACAAGCTGCCGATTCTTTCATTGGGGGCCAGTGAAATCATTTGAAAACGAGTTGGAATATTTGAAAGGGCCCAGTAGTCAATGCTCCGACGAGTATATGTGTGTTTAGAAGCAAGCTGAGGTCATTCGGAACAGTTGTTATGAGTTTCTGTCTGGAGGTACAATGATGGCCTTTTAGACATATGTTTTATATGGACATTTTACCTTGTTGTGGTGCCAGAAACCCTCCCCTAAGTTTGTAAGAGTATTTTTGGATTGTACCTTGAATTGTACATTTAACAGCGTCTGACATAACTAATAAAAAAGGGTTTGCGGATATATATATATATATATATATATATATATATATATATATATATATATATATATATGTCCGCAAACCCTTTTTTATTATTTTTGTATGTAAATCATATGCTGCCTAATGTTTTATGTTTATTAAAAAACTATCGATCCGCAGTACATAAAAAATTCCTATAAAAAAAAATTACTACTATGACATTACACTATATTATTGAACTATATACTTAGTTCATGACATAAAAACTGAATACACTTGTAAAAATAGAATACGTGGATTTAACACATCACAAAAATATTTAAATAAAATTCTCACTTAAAATTTTTGAAAAACTTAGCGTTGCGTCTTTGCACATTCCGATATCTTACAACCGTCAATAATAGCAGATATTCAAAAAACATCTTTCGGTCGACATACAGGTATATCGTCTCAAGTTTTTGATTTTATAAGGAAAAAAAAACACATGCCTGATGATGGATGGAAGACTGTCCGTAAGTACTAGCATTTTAACATCAAATAAACTGAAAAACTACAGACAACAAGTTTTTCTTCAAGGATCAAAACTCGCACTATGGATAACAGGATTTTAATGCATATATTATGTTTTCTAGCGATGGATGTCGCCAATAATCGCATTGATACTTCTGATTAATTCTATGTGTGATTATTCTTTGTATATATATATATATATATATATATATATATATATATATATATATATATATATATCACATTAACGGATTTAATTTGTGAAATTTTCGATTGTTTTGTTTTCTGTATATTTGCCAAAAATATATTTATTTTTCTTTTATTCTAATGCTTTTGAACGTTGTTACATTCGTTTTCAAGCATGGTATTTTGTGTATATCTACGCAACAGATTTTGTTTAACTCAACTGTTTGCTGGAACCAACCTAGTTGGCGTTATTTAAGCGGTCAAACCGGAAGTTTTATGTGTTTTTTTTTTCTTTTAAACACTCTTCAATATACATTCTCCAATAAAGAATAATACCTTATTTAATGTTGGCTGTTTCTATTTTATTGAAACAGCTCCCTGAATTTTGAGTAACATTTTGTAAATTCTTAAAACGCTTGTTTGATACGAAATATTAGGATGGGTTTACTTCGGATAATTGGAAACATTCGGATGATTTCAAATTTTTCTCTTCACCTCAAGTCCGGATAATCGAAATCCTGAAAACTGGCTTGCGGATACTTGGAAGTTGTACAGTATTGCTTATCATCAAAACTGTTGTAGTGAATTTGAACCTCGGTGAATGACCTACACATATAATCATAATAACCAGAGCTGTATCTTTTCTGAAAACAAATGTAGATCTGAAATTACAAGCCCATTGCTCCTAAAACACCTTTCCTCATTATATGCCCTAGAAAATTTAACATTGTCTTTCTGATTCTAAATATGCCATTTTTGTTTTCATTTTCCCATTTCCCCATCGTTGCTCACATATTCAGTCCATGGTATTCTCAGCATCCTTCTGTAGAAGCGCATTTCCGCGAATTTAGAGCACCTATTTATTTGGGATGGCATTGTCTTGTGTTCATTGCCAACAGACAATAGAAACATTGCATTGACTCAATCATTTAATTAAAAAGGACCTGCTTCTTTTGAGAATATTCATGTCCAATGCGAACATGGCTCTAATGCACAATATCATTACAGCTTGGGAACAGGAGATAGGATAACTCACCGTAGCTAGTATCTCGTGAGATTACGTTATTATTTTACCCAAAAATTAAATTGATGTCGTTCTTCATGGAATCTAAGTATCACATTCTTAATGGTGGAATCTGTTGTCCGTCGAATATCGAGTGGTAGTTCTTTTTTCATACTACTCACTACAATGTTCGAGTTTCACTCAAGCTAGATCGTTACTAAATGAATTTGTTGTAAAGGAGTACCAAGAGAGTAAGAGATACATATTATGTGAAAATATATGATAGATAACAGTTGACATTAGAGTTTAGGATTGTAGTGATCAAGGTTGTTTGGTTGATTTTGTTTGGCGGCATATCAACACCTCTGTGGGTTATTTAATGCCGAAATATAAATATTTTGCACACAATTGTGTGGTTTGAAGTAAATATGTTTTCAACGCATTTGTATGACTTCAACTAGAGATAAAATAATTTTTGGTCATTTTGCTATAAATAGTTATTTTTGGTCATATTATTATAAATAGGTATTATTAGTCATTTTACTATAAATATGTATTGTTGGGCATGATAATAAAAATATGTTTTGTTGCTAATTTTACTATAAATTGCTATTGTTGCTAATTTCTATATAAAATATATTGCTGGTATTTTTACTATAAAACATTATTTTATACTCTCATAGTGATCTGTTTATGTTTGAGGGTTCAGTACTTGTCTATTACTGTGACCCTAACAGGTGCTACCACTCCGGCTCAGAATGTAACTTAGAACAATATCATTTAAGAATTGGTTCCATGCCTCTTAAAACCTTTAATCTCCCGATCAGAAGCCTTGCTGTTGGATGTAGTTCATCGTCATACCCAGAACATAGTAATCACGTGGTCGTTATATAGGGACCAACATAACCGTTTTGAAAAAGCGGCTAAGTGCAACGTCCTCCTTACCAATGGAATACGAAGGGAATTAGGATGTGTCATCTCAGTATACGTAGCATGAGGAGTTTTGGTCTGGAATGGTGGAACTAAGGAATGTTACTCGCCTAAACATTTGCCATGAAAATGGCGACAGACTATCGAAAGGTTAGTAAGCTTATGTCAGTTGAAAAGGGCTTGTAGAATGGAAAATAATTCATCACATGACCTCGTAAACACATCTGAATTCTTCAAAGGTTAGAAAATGAGTGTTGAGCAGCTCCAGATATGACAGGAAGAGTCCATTTATGGAGTCTGTCCGGTCTAGGAGCCGTTTGAGACATATCATCTGTAAGACACGAGTAAAATATTTAGTAGATACCTTCCTGGAATTTTGCCACGGACCAGAAAAGAACTGTCGACGAAAAATATTGTGAACAACGGATTTAACTGTTTATTATGTTAGTAATTTGCTAAGAGTGGCTCAGATGTGGCACAAGGCCGGAAGTATGGAGCAACAACTAAAGACCGACCTTACTACTCAGTCGTAATTCATCTGGTGAGAAAATTGTGCTAACCATTACACCATGTCGAAGTGTCCATCACTTTCTTATGTATATGGCTATATATCATTTGAAAAACTCCATCCATTAATATGCAAAAATTCTAATTTATTTCGGAGTCATATAGTCATATATAATTAGAGAACTTCGACGCGGTTGGCAAGGTTGCCTCGCTACATCAATTACGACTGAGTAGTGAGTTCGATCCTCACTTTCAGCCTTTTGTCACATCTAAGCTACACTTTTAATATCCCTATTAGCATCCTGACTTAGTGTAATAGTTACTAAGATTGGCTCGCTGTGTCAGTGTCATGAGTTCGATTCTCACTGGGGGCACCATAATTTCGGCCTTGTAAAAAATCTCTATGGTCTTCCCGACTAGATTTTAATAGAAAGATTGGCTTGCTAGACCAATTACGATTAAGTAGTGAGTACGAACTTCACTGGGTGCTTAAAAAAAACACTATATAGTTGTGGTTTTATCATTTCTATTTCAGTTTGGGATGCTATACTGATCTTCATTGTTGTACTACAACGTCTCGGATGCTTTAAACTCCGGTCTCCTTCAACTCTCTGCTATGCTCGGTCACCTCCCTAGAACTTTGAAGGTAACACTTTATTCCATCAACGGGGATATATCGTTCTCATTTTGGTATCCACGCTTATAGGATACCTCAGAAAATATTCCCCAATCTGCACGACTTTATCATGCCTGTTCATTTATTCAACAGAATAAGAGTAAAATTATTTACCTCCCAACCTGATCCAGGCACTGAACTCATGACTAGCAATAACCAAGACGTTTAATCAATGCATTAATCGACAACCCGATATGGTTTTTGGAGATGCTTCAAAATCCGGTGATGTATACTGAGTATGACAAATATCTGAAAAAGACAACAAAAATAAAACAGCCGAATCGTTTTGAATATAACAACAAAGATTTTTGATTTTTGCAAGATTTTCCAAATCAATGTTTTTTTTTTCACTGCAAAAACAGTAAAATTTCCCATACTTATAGACACACGCTGACACAAGAAAAAAAAGTTAACCTACATTTTGAAAGTTCTTGAAAGCATTAAATATATAATTTTCCAAACAAAAATTATTTCGTCTTTCCTCTTAATAATAACACAAAAATTTTGACGACACAACCTTTTTTTATTTAGTTTTGGGCACTTTTTCATCTTTTATGCTCATTATTTAGTGAATCGTTGGAGATACATAATGATCATATATATATATATATATATATATATATATATATATATATATATATATATATATATATATATATATATTTATATATATGTGTGTGTGTGTGTTTAGGCAACAAGCCCCTTTTTATATTTGTTACATTAAAGACGACAGACAAGGTACTGCGATTACACAGTTCCTTAAAGGGCAAAATCAAAACAACAAAAATCGAACATTAATTACGAGTTCAAATGCACATTAAGGAACTGTCTTCCTCATCAAACCAAACTCTTAAATAATTACATCGATCACACTACTGCATGCCTATCTAGACGACTTACGTTACACCTATCCGACCACAGCGCCATTGGTAATCATTTAAACACACACACACAAACCTACCAGACTCCATCCTTGAAGAAAATACAAGTATAATAAGCTCATCCACATGTAAAAAAAGATAAAAATAATGAAAGCCTTAATAATAAAAAAGAAAAAGTCAGCACTAAATAATATTAACTACGAACACGGCCACAATGTGCTGACTGTGTTCAGAAAATAAAACGTACCTATAATTCTATATACATACATAGAACCCATACATCCAGTTAAAAAGTTAAAATAAATTAATCTTTGATAATGGCTAAAAGTATAGCCGAATGCGCTCGAAATTACAGAACATTTGAACAGTTTCTACACACTCTGCGTCCAGAAAAGAAAACACTTGTTCGAATACAAAAAATTAATGTATCTTGTCTGCTCTCTCTCTCTTATTCTCTCTCTCTCTTATTCTCTCTCTCTTATTCTCTCTCTCTCTCTCTCTCTCTCTCTCTTCTTTAAAATATATTTTCAATTGAGCAATGTTGAATGACAAGTTAATTCTAAAAACATCGGTCAACTGCGTAAATATGAAGCTCTTCAGTAAAATGAATGGAGCACTTTGTCTGTTTGGCATTTGTTTACATTTGTAAAAATAATACGCTAGATTTGGCTGACACGTTCTGTCGTGTGAAGATGGCTCAGTGGTGGCTGCTCTGACTGACACCAGATCGGTTGGGTTTCCATCCGGGCCAGAGGCATTCGGTTGTCTAGTCGCACTGAGGAACTGCGAAACAGTACTGTCTGCGAATGATATATATATATATATATATATATATATATATATATGATACCTTATTCTACCTACCTGGCAGTGTTCATTAGTCTTACGCGTGTCAGATACTATGAAGAATACAGGCAGACTGCAGTTTTACCTTGAAACATTTTACAAACATGCAAGACATTCCCAAAGTTTTATATCGTAAAAGGCGGACAGCTATTGAAACTGTGCCACTATAATACAATTTACAGAAATTATAATACAATTTTACATCGAAATTATCAAACTCACCCTGAACAGAAAATATGAGCTACGAGAAAGATGTTAGGAAAATATGAAAGAAATAGAAAGAGTTTAAATTTGGGGACAATTTAAAAGACATGCAAGGAAAGCAGAAACAGCAAGTTTACTTGATGATTTTATGGTCACCAAAATTCGGGATCATAATTCGTTTTTTCTATGAATTTCTACAAACAACATTAAACTTTTATTATGGTTTAGATGTCGCTTATTTATTCAATTGATCAAGCGATAAAAAGCCCCATTGCAGGCGAAGAGTTCGTTTTTTCTAAGCAGTTTAGATGAGGATCGAATTCAGTATTCAATCGTAATGGATAAAGCGAGACAGCCTTGTTAACCATACCATTACACTACGTCAAAATGCCAAAATGATTTTTCAAACGGCGCTTAAACGTGATACAATGATAAAATTATGGGACAACCAGTTAGGATCGAACTCACTACTCATTCGTAATTAATCTAATGAGACAGGATAGCTAACTATTACTCCACGTTAAGGTGCCCTTTTTAGAAATTGTAGCTCAGATGTGACACAAAAACGAGGTTACTAGGTACACAGTAAAGATCCAACTCACTATTCAGTCGTGATTAATCTAGCGATGCAAGCTTGCTAACCATTAAACCACTTCGAAGTGCACTATTTTTGTAAGCTTAATTTAGTGGGGGCACAAGGCCACATGAGGGACCCTGTGCAGATCGAAACCACTATTTAGTTGTAATTGATCTAGTGATGCAATCATGCTAACTATTACACTATGTCGAACTGTCTTTTTGTCTAAGCTTAGCTTAGACGTCACACAAGGCGGAAATTATAAAGCACCCAATCAGAATCGAACTCAATATTCAGACGTAACTGATCTACGGAGAAAGCTTGCCAATCATTACACCACAATGCAGTGGCCTTTTTTGTAAGCGTAGCTTAAATGTGGTACAAAACCGAAAGTATGTGTTAATCAGTGAGGATTGCAGTCACTATTTAGTCGTAACTGATCTACTAAGACAAGCTTACTAACCATTAGTTCTCGTCGGTGTGTTCCTATACTTTATTATCTTCCGTGTTTATATTACTGGCTATGTTAAAGGCAGAGAATCTAAATGAATCTAATTGAACGTTTTTCTTCCAAAAATGTTTGTGTCTTTGTGTATTTTCCTGTGATTACATTAACGATTTGCGCAAAAAGGGACCTTAAAACTGTTCATTTGAAATGCCCATGTTTTCGTCTCTCTGATAATAGGATTTAAATTTAGCGTAAAAACCTTAAGACTTGAAGCTTCCAATCCTGTTTATTTGTAGCACTTTTTAAAAAAATTATCTCGAACTCAGAAGTTAATATCATTAACTTAAGAGCATATAATCTTTGCAGCGTGATTAAAATAAAATTTTTCAAATGTAATAATATATAAATCTCAAGGTTTGTGTGTGTCTCCACTTTGAAAATCTATAGATTTTTATTAAAATTACATCGACAAAATAAAGTGTATATTTTATATCACCCAGTACATGTTTTATATCTTAGCCAAGTAAGTTGTTCTTAATGACTTTTATAATATGCAAATATTAGTAATATTAAATTTTCGGTGACTTCAAATAAAACTAGTGTCGAGTCACATGTTTATTATTAAGATATTATCAATCGGATTTTTTTTCTTACCTATGTGGTGTGGCTTACACAACCATTTCTCTTCTGATCAATGAGGTTAAGCAAGGTCGAGCCTGCTCAAAACTCAAATGGGTGACCGTTTGGCAATACCAGATGCCTCGAAAGTCGTCGATGTATACAATCTCGCGACATATACTAACAGAAGACCTCGATATGTCGAGGTGCTTCTGGACTGACAGGTTTCAAGGCCTACCTGAATTTGGGTGAGAGGCAAGTTGATTACATGAAATGTAACACAGAGTTGGGGAGGAATGTTAATGAAGGAGACGAGTTCGATTTCCCCGCTGGAGCCTTTCTCCTCCGCACTAATGTCTTTATAAAATTTACAATACAGTTTCATATTGTCAAATATATTGATAAAATTTTGTTTCCTGCATACTATAATGGCTGAGAAAGTGAGTAATTGGGGAAAATCAGTCCCTATTTACTATAATACATGGGTTTGCCGATAAAATATATATCCAGCAACATGGCCTCTGAACGGGAGGTTTTGAGGAGCGTGAAACAACATCATAATTACTGTTGTTTCCAGGTCCAGCATGAGTGGGGGGGGGTAGCAACTCTTAAGGATCCCAACTATGGGCAAATAATTAAAACCCCAAAGTGAGTTAAAACACTATGAAAGTATACAAATATATTTGTATAGTAAAAATACCATCCGCCCATTTTCATAGTAAAAAGTACGAACGATATATTGGTGAAAAAATTAAAATAAAAATAATATTACCAGCAAAAAGAAATTACTAATGCCCCCAAGAAAGTAAATTTCGGCATTAAATGACCCATAAGGAGTTCATATACCTCGAAACAAACAAACAACTATATAATCGTAATAATAATCTAATATATAGACGACTGTATATGCGTCTGTTTGCTCGAAGTACTAAAAATTAATTAAATATATAATGTTGGTTGTCTATGTATGCACATATTACGTACACTTGTTGCATCAAATAGAAAGTATTTAAATGCTATTTATCGTCAACTTGAAAGAAACTGTGATATGACCGAATAGATGAACAAACAATGTATCCATTCCCTCGGTCCAAACCTTTTTGGGAAGTCATGTTTTTCAGGACTTGATACTGATCACTCTCTGTTTGTCTGTCTGTCTGTCTGTCTCTCTCTCTCTCTCTGTCTCTTTGTTTTTGTCTGTCTGTCTGTCTGTCTGTCTGTCTGTCTGTCTCTCTCTCTCTCTCTCTCTCTCTCTGTAGTAGGAGTGATAGCTTACCGGATGGCTCTATGGAGTTTAGCATATTAAATACGCAAATAAATGCGGATATGTCACTTAGAACTGACATGATTTTTTTTATTCCTTGATTGATAGAGGTATAACTGCTTTACTGTTGAAAGAGCTAGATGCTACCATAAGTTCTTTTATAATACTTTTCTCACACTTCTCACCTGTGGAAATAGCCTCCGTTTTTTTTTCTTCCCGACCAATCATACACTTCAAAATTTTAAATTCAACGCCAATCGCAATCTTCTGTCTTCTGTAAATCTGTTCTTTTATTGTTCTTATTCTTCAAGAAAATCTCATTTTCTTTCACTTTCAATAACCCACTTGAGTCATAGTGGTATTATCGCATCGATGAGAGTGAAACTATTTTTTTAATGTCGTAATAAATTTACATATTTAGATTTTAAATTCGTTTCTTCCTTTTTTTTTCATCCCCACTGTGGTCTTTATAAATAATCGATAGTTTTTTTTATGCATATTTACAATTACTTTCTTTTGCAAATAAATTCATTTTCTTTCTGGAAAGGCCTCAGGATTTCGATCACAGCGATGTTATGTGGACGACAATAATCAATATATAAATGAACGTAAGACATTTTATATGACAATTGGAAAATATATCAATTATTATAAATTTTAATATATTAAGATTATGTAAATGGTACAAACAACGACCAAAACTATTCAAATTGTTTTAATTACAATTTCTCTAATATCAGTTTACGGTAGACACAAATTTCTTCAAGAAACGACTGCGTAGTACAAAACAAAAAGGGAAAAGAGCTTAATTTACATTATTTACAGTATGTCTTATATGCTCATCTTTACAGATTGTAACACCAACCTGCTACAGGCATCTACTGATGCGGATAAACTGCACAGAATTTCCAACTGAACCCTTTATTCAATTGACGAAGGTAGATGTTCTTATTCCAGTGTCCTTAACTAGGGATATTCCATATGGCTAATCGTTCAGTTATTGCCTGTTTCCACTGAGCATAGCCGTACTACCCGACCCACATCGCTTAGAAACATCGGTTCCCGTAAAGCAACGTCAAGTCTGATCAGTACCTATGATGGGTGACCGCTTGTCAATATCAGGTGCTGTAAGCTTGGATGTGTGTTTGGTATACTTGATAAATAGACGAAATTGTTAATCGAAGAGTAGAGTTCCAATTCCATTTGGGTTCGTTATATTCACAAACGCGCAAATACTTTTTGGAATGGTATGAATACACCAATTCTCACACAGTTATGAGTTAATTAGTAAGTCTTGTATCACTAAATTCATTATTATCTCAAAAAAATAATAAAATAAAATTGCGTACAAAATATTTAGATTTCGGCATTGAATAGCCCATGGAAGTTATTATGTCGCTAAACAAAAACAACCAACCTCCATGTCCAAGCGATTGAGCTGACAATTTTACAGAATTCACAAATTCACCGATGGCGGAAGGAAAAATATTTACCCCTGTAGATTGAATAAAGTATTTAATTTCGAAATTCTCTGAATGTTGCTCAAATCTGAAGAATAAGGCCAGTCGATTTTGAAACCATGGTATTGCACTCAATTTGAAAGCTGGCGTTTCCCATGATAAATAAAGACATCAAATAATTTCTTAGCAACTCGTTACCGTTTTTTGAGGAAATGAGTTTAAAGATTAAGTTTAGGTTCAAAATCAATTTTATTCTTGCTGCACAGGACCAATGATTGCTAAATAGAAATTACCTAGCACACATACTGAAAAATTGTGTTAACCCGAAATGCAGATTCTGTGATAAATGTGCAGAAACATTTAAACATCCTGTATTAGGTTGCATGGTGTTAGCACCTATTGAATATAAATCTCGGAATGATAGAATGGGCCAATATCTGCACGGGAAAATATGGAACTTTTGTAGGAAGTAATCTGGAAGAAACTGATATGAACATCACCCAGACCAGGTTAAAGTGATAGGACCTATAACACTTTTATGAGAATTTATGATACACACAGGAAGACAAAAATAAATCTAATTGTTCAGACATCGTGATTAAAGAGCACAAAAATAGAATGTGCTTTCTTATTGACATGGTAGTCACTGCAGATTGTAATGTATCTTCAAAAGACTATAAAATTACAAGGATCTTAAAGTGGAAAACTTTAAAATATAATACTTGAGGAATTGATTAGAAAAAGTTCCGATAAACTCACTAAAGGATTCCTGGTAGACCAAGACTTAAAGAAATACAAAAGAAAATCGTGCTCACAAGTACAGCCCACACATTACGAAGAGCTTTGTCTATGTAAAAGGTGTGTTATCTTACGGTTTGTTTTTCTTACAAATATGAATATTAGAAAATGCCACGAAACCATTTCTGACCTTAAGTATCTTGTTGGAACTCGGAAATAAATGTGTATACAACAGATATCCAAGGAAATAATAATAATAATAATTAACAATAATAATAATAATAATAATGAGAAGAAGAAGAAGTTGAAAGAGAAAAGATTAACATAAGCCAGAAAATGTATTACAAAAAAATATGCATGAAAATTATGAAGAAACTTAAAATCTGTCAACTGCCGACGTCGGCCATTTTGAAAAAAAATATCAGAATATTACGACTTAATTGCAAACCCTACGCACAATGGCAAAAGATGAATGCATTCATTAGCGACTGGCTAGTATCAGCTTAGAGCATGGTTTCTCTTCCTAATACAGCAAACAACGTTTTATTTAAATGCCATCTTTAAGCCCCTTTGGTGCTCAGTGATTACTCTTAATCTAAATGCGACTCTGAGAATTATGTTTTCGCATTTAACGCTCTTCCTTTTAATAAAGCACAGGAAGACATTCAGATGGGCGTTTCTCACGACTATGGTAACCCGCAAGAGAAATAATTTAATAAAGATGCTCACATTTCTATTCCAAATTCATCTTGCACAATCTCCTTTGCAGCACGACATATTAAAAATAGTTATTTCCTATATTGCTAATTCTCTATTTTCTCTCTATATTTTTCTCTTTCTTTATTTTGTTTCTGTGCATTCTCTTTGGATTTTGTTTCTCTTTTTTTCTCTTTTTTTTTCAATCTCGCATTTAATGAGATAATCTAATAAATTCGTCTTAAACTATCATTTATTGTTTTCTTCATTTTATGTCTCTCTCTAGATTTACAAAACTTAGTATTGCACAGTAACAAATTAGAAGAAATTGAAATAGGAAGATTGTGCAGCACCAGTCCTTGAAATTGGTAAGTTCTCTGAAGAATCAGCATTAAAATCATGTTTGAATTGGGCTCGAACACCATTTGGATCAAAATTTGAAAAATATTTCGGTCAGAGCTATTTATGTCTGATTAATAATTATTTATTCAACTATTTATTCTGACGCAAGTTCACAGATATGGAATAAAAAAAGGTATTATTAAGCCATTTAGGTTGCCAACAAAAGGGAGAGTCCAAGTTTCTAGTCACATATTGGGGATGTCAAATGATGTAAATTGTGACAGAGGTACGAAGGCGTAAATGAATAGAGAAAGAAGCCTTTCACAAACTAATAAAGAAAGAAGGGATTACGAAATGTTCTTGGTCATAAACAAAACAGTGAATGGCCGCTATGCACTGAATTGGAACAAAAATTTGGTAATGTTTTTCAATAGGGGGTGTTTAAACACATGATTTCATTTTGCCCATAACTAACATTTTAGACATACATAAATACACACAGACACACACACATACATACATATATATATATATATATATATATATATATATATATATATTCTCTCTCTCTCTCTCTCTCTATATATATATATATATATATATATATATATATATATATATATATATATTTATGAAGAAAAAAATGACAATAGGAAAACTGGTAATTGCTGACGCGTTTCGTCCAATGTGGACTTTATCAAAGCAAAATACGAAAATGAAATTAATTGAATAAAGTAACTAATAAAAACAAAAACAGAATGTACCTAGCAACTGGAATGTAAAGAAACGCTATTTTCATATTTTTAACTGAAAAATAACGTCACGTGTGGAGAATATTGTCATTATATCTGTGTTGATGTATTCAACCATTTTCTTTTGATTTTATGAATCTGTTGTGTATATTTTTCCTGTTGTCATTTTTATTCATTAATATTGTCTTCTCTACTGGTTAAATCAGAGAAATTTTCATATATATATATATATATATATATATATATATATATATATATATATATATTTATATTCTTTCTATATGATTTGTGTGTGGGTAGTAAATTTTAATTTTCCTTTTTTATCGTTAAAACTGGAAATATCTGAAGATAAGATGCATTTTTTTTATATGCTCATCTTTTATTATCAATAAAGAATAAGAAGCTGTGCCAACAACAAAATATATTTGTGCCGTTTATAGAGATGGTGCAGTAGATGAGATGACTGTTCGCAAGTGGTTCACAGGTGGTAATTTTGGAAAATCGAGGTATGAGCTTTTTTATGATGAGAAAATTGAAACGCTACTCTGTACCAGACGACAGGAGACGTCACAGAGATACGCCGCATATCTCATATAACCGTTCCAAAACATCTGATAACAGATGGATACGAGAATCGATACAATATTTTGGTACTACTGGACTTACCGGAAATAAATTTAATAAACCGTATTTCAATCTGCGATTCCCTGCTCAATCGGAAAAGGTAATACCAATATTTTGAAATAATACCAATATAATACCATATTGATAATACCATATAAATAATATACCATATGATAATACCATATAAATAATATACCATATGATAATACCATATAAATAATACCAATATTTTGAAATAAAGAACAATTGAGGAGTGAAAATCAGGAAGGGAACTCTCAGTAATTGGAGACTAGTAAGCTCTACAAAGAAAATAAATCAATGCTGCTAGTCGCATAACATTGTCGATCTGTGATATTTAGTTAGAATATTTATCTATGCTAATTGCTACATTCCCACAGCCCCCTCCGCGGGCTAGTCTGCACCTTATAAAGTTTACATTACACATAACAAATTAAAAATATTAACGACAGAAACATTACTTATAAATAGTTTTAAAACGTGAATAAAAATAAATAAGAAAAATGAAATATTTATTGAAATGTGCTTTTAAAAAAGTGTTATACAAATTAAAGATTGCAGTTTATGTTGCAAACATAAACTAGATATCACTGATACGACGTCTAGCATCAGCAGAACAAAAATCGTAGTTCTACTCTCTAACACTCTTTCTAAAATATTTATGAATAAATTATTTATCACTAATACTAGGATATTTACCATCTCATCCAAGACGATCAGAGATATTATTAGGATGAAAAATAAATACAACACCAGTTCCGCTGTCGGTACTTATCATATAAATAAATCTCTTATACTGCAAAAGCACATATCGGTGAGACATCTCGAAATCTAAAAGCTCGTATTTTCGAACATAAAAGGGATATGCGTTTGGACAACCCTTTAAACAAAACTGGCCATAACTTTGATTCTACGAATGACACCTTAATTTAAAAAGAACTTCTTTTTACAACGAAAGTGCTTAGATGAATTCGTAATAAAGAGTTTACCAAATATAAATATAGGTCAAAAACATTATCTTACATCACAAACCTTTATTTAATCCATTCTTATAGAATATAACGGATGTTTAACTAAAACAAACGCTGTGTACGTAAGACCTATCCCAAATCAACATGCGAAAAACCACCAAACATAATATCTACTAGACACACATTTACGAATATACATTATCATGAATCCCACATAGACAAAATAGAATTATTATACACTGACATACGGAAAACAATATTTACGGTTTTTCAATTAGGCTTCTAATCCGTTAAACTTTTGTTCGTCGTCTTTCCTTGAATTAGGAACGCTAAAAATTATATTAAAGTCAAATTCCCTTGAAACCTGATTAACCAATGAAAATCAAACAATAGAAAAATAAAAGTAACAGAATTTTTTCTTCTTTTTCTCCATATCTGATTCTCTGGTGAAACTTTAATAAAAGTGAAACATGTTCGATTGATAAACGTTTCATATTTCTTCTTTATCCTATCATTCTGTTGGTTTCAGTTACATAATTTGTATCCCACTTCACATAAAGCTTAGTAGTGTATATTTGCTGATAGCAATAATTTTA
Organism: Acanthosepion pharaonis; assembly: GCA_903632075.3. Classification (NCBI taxonomy): domain Eukaryota; kingdom Metazoa; phylum Mollusca; class Cephalopoda; order Sepiida; family Sepiidae; genus Acanthosepion; species Acanthosepion pharaonis. The sequence goes on along the minus strand of CAHIKZ030002272.1, from coordinate 119,557 downwards.
ACAATGCGAGGTATGTAGTTCAACAGATGTAACCTGGAAATACAAAGCAAATATTTAGCATTACGTGAATTTATAAAATATTATTATTATGTTTTTTTTTGTTTTTTTGTGAGCATTTACTGTCTTCGTATATATATGTAAACATTGAACATGTTTATTTGAATCTATAGGATGTTACATGATTATATGAGAAATATATTGATTGTTTATAGTTTAGACTGTAAGTATTTACTTCGTTCAGTAAGAGGTAAATATTGGTCGTTTATACGCTTGGTGGTCACCATTATGGGTACAAAAGATCTGACATGACAATAAAATGGCGAGGAAAACACTTTGATGACTTAATAATGATGCTATGAAATAAAATAAAAAAAGAATTTTTTTTGTTTTCTATCTTTTAAACGGTATCACCGCATGCAAGTCAGTAAAGTCACTAAAAGACAAATGGTTACAGGCTGCGGAAGAATTAGGAACAGAAACATTAATTCCTTGAGCCCTGCATTCCTGAACAATTTTAACAAGTCTGCCTGCGCTCATGAGTTAAATTTCGCAAATAATGGTTATGTGATATTTCACGGTTGATATCAAAATAGTTACAAGGGATTACTCATCGTTCAACCGTTGACTGGGCATTAAGTCATTTTTTCTTTACCACTGTGGCTGGGCATTAAGTCGTTCTTCTCTACCACCGGTAAAGCGGTGGTCAGGGCTCAAAAGGTTAAAAATGAGCAGGAAGAGGAAAAGAGTAATCAAGAGGAGAATAGATAGCGATTGATATTGCTTTAAAATTTTTGCAGATTAAAATTGGCTGGCAAGCATAGACCAGGGAATTCCACAAGTGAGGTGTGCGAGAAAAGAAACTGTTAGCATAGAACTTACGGTTATATCTAGCCAGTTCAACTGTAAATTGATGTGTTAACAAAGCCAGTACTGCGCGTAAATTCAAAAAGTCTAGGTACCATAGCGTAGAGCTCATTCAAAAAATCACCCTGAAAGTATTAATAGGAAAGGATAAAAAAAGACAACTTCGCGGCGTTGGGAAAGAGACTGAAGCCAAGCCTCTAGATCAAGTCCAATAATAATATTGATTCCTTTTTGGGATTTTATCCAGGAGCTTAAGGGAAATAGCAGAAACACCGAGCCATATGTGGCAGGAATATTCTAAATATGGACGAACGTTTTGTTTGTTGATACGAAGGTTTAACAAAAAAAAAAAAAAAAAAAAATCCCTGTCGGCCGCTCATCCTAAAATCAGTATTTCAATGTCATGTGGATGTGGTACGGGCTGAGAACTTTTCAGTGGCCGCCCTTATAGGTGCTGGAATGAAAAATTTGTCGGAGGAGAGAATAGTTTGAATCCAGGTACAAACGAAAATTTAGTCCACTAAATTAAAGGTAATTTTCACCTTCAATGATTTTCACTATATTCTTATCTTAACCGCTAGCAAACGGTATATCAGTCCGTAATAAAAAAAGGAACTTCACTAACTCAATCGTATAGATGTATGACTGTATAAGTCTATTTTTATTTATTTTTATTCTAGTTTTAATATTTATTGTTTTCTGCGACCTATCAACTTCTCTCTTTTGAAGCTTATCATCTTTTATTGCCGCCATATTCTCTTTCATTATTTAATTCGCTTATCATTTCTTTTTCAGTCACTAATCTTTTTAACTTAGATTTTTCTTTTCTCTTTTACGTCTTCTGGCTACCACCTTTACACACACTTTTCTACCGTTATTCATTTTCTACTGTTCTTTTATTTCGCTCTTGAAGCTTTGAGTTATTTTTATTTCTTCCTACTGAGTATTTCCGGATGTCTTTTTGCTTATTTTTGTTCTACCTTCTCTCTTTTCTTCCTGAATTATCTCCCTTAGTTTTGATTTTTATCATTTCATTCTTTTTATATATTTTTATAGCATTCTCTTTTATTTTCTGTTAGTCTTTTTTCTGTCTTTGCGTTTTTATAAAATTATCTCCTTTCATTTTTTTTTGTCGTCTTTTTCCCTCTTTCTTCTTTTTTTTTCTATTAGTCTTTCTATCAGTTTTAACGAAATTATCTTCCCTTTATTCTTCATCATTTGTGTTTTTCCCAGTCTCACTTACTCCATCGGTGAAATTACACCTTTTTCTTTTTTTTAAAATTACCATTACGTCTTCGTCTGAAATTTTCATAAACCCGATATTCTACTTTACGCATTTTTTTTAGTTTTTTTTTTTTCCAAGATTTGCTCCATTAAAAGTCGCCACACTTCTTCTTCCGTTTCTTCATTACTTCTATTTTATAATTCCACATCCCTAGTTTCTTTCTATATCTCTCTCTCTCTCTCTCTCTCTATCTATCTATCTATCTATCTATCTACCTCTTCTCTCTTTTTATCAAATTATTTCTCTGAGTACATTTTATCTATTTCACTCCTCTATTTTTGCTATGGCTAAATTTATATCCATCATCTTTCTTTCATTATCTCTCGTTTTCTCCTTTCGACACATCTACTCATACAACTAAGTTTCTGATTGAGAAAATTTAGAAGAATTATGGCAGATAATCCTTTGCTATTAGGAACAAGAAATCGTGGAGAAAAAGAAAGAATATAGAAACAAATCTCTTCGTGACTAATTCCCTCAAATCTCAAATATCGTTCAATTTGCATGCGTCTTCACACTGGTATGAATGCGCCAAGAGAATAACGCATGCGCACAAATAACTATGACGCTGCAAAATAGTTTAAAACCGAATAAAATAAACTACCTGCCCAAGTACCTACGTACATACGTTCACTTGTCAATGAATAAGACTAAATATGCGGGAGCTTTGCTATATATGAACGTCATAGTCATTTTTTAAAATCATTTCACTACAAGCAAAGCAATACAGTCATGCAAAGAGAAGTTACTGAGTGTTAGAGAATATAAGAAATTTACTATATTTAATAATTTAGTATTATTATGGAGAGGGGACAATAAAAGAACAAACATTAAGAAGACAGAAAGATAACGATGACATTGCATTTAAATTTATAGAAGATCAAACTTGACTGGGAAGAAAGAAGTCGGAAGAGAGTTCCACAGACGATAAGTGCTATAGAAGACATTGTTAACATAGAACTTACAGTTAGAGATAAGCATTTAACTGTACAATGATCAGACCTTGCCGCCAATCTATTACTGAGCTGAAATTCATTAAGTCAAGGTACCATAGTGGAAATTTCATCAGAGCAATTGTCATGAAAGTATTTATAAAAAAGGGGGGGCAGGGAGGCTACATTACGGCGGTGGAAAAATGACTGAAACCGAGATACCAGGTCAGGACCAATGATATTACAGATTCTCCTTTGGATTTTATCAATAATCTCTAAATATAGAGCAGCAGTACTAGGCCAGATGTGACAGCAATGTTTAAAGCAAGGACGAATGCTAGACTTATTGTTGTGACCAAGTAAATAGTTAAAGAAATAAAAAAGTGTTACAAATACATCATATATTAAACATAAAGTACAACATAAGAGCATCACATGACTAGTGTGTGTGTGTCGGCTGACCCAGCGTTCAATCTCTTCGACTGTTATATTTAACAGACCCCCACCTACAAGGGATATATATGGCCCAAGACCGAGTTTACCGTGTGTTTTCCGAGCACGTAGGCCCGGAAAAAATATTCCCGTAGGACCTGCATAAGCGGGTTCAGGGTCTGTCTACCTAACCGGACGAAACTTTGCCCTTCGGCAAAGCCTCGTCCGGGTTCCTGTCGGCTCAAGGCAGAGAGTTCGACAGTTACGAACAATCTAGGCGACTATTAATATTTAACACCCCCTCACGAGGGATGTATGTGGCTCAAGGCCGAGTTTACCGTGCGTTTTCCGAGCCCGTAGGCTTGGCTAAAAATATTCCCTTTGAACCCGCCTAAACAGGTTCAGGGACTGTCTACCACCCCGGAAAAAACTCTGCCCTTTCAGCAAATCCTCATCCCGGTTTCTCTCTGCTCAAGGCAGAGAGTTCGACAGATGAACAGTTTAGCACTGCTAATATTTAACAACCCCACCACGAGGGTGCATGTGGCACAAGACCGGTGTATTGTAGTTTCTCCGAGCCCGTAGACTCAACCAGAAATATTCCCTTTGAACACGCCTAAACGGGTTCAGGGCCTGTCTACCTCCCCGGACGAAACCTTGCCATTCAGCAAAGCCTCATCCGAGTTCCTCTATGCTCAAGGCAGAGAGTTCGACAGATGAACAGTTTAACACTGTTATATTTAACGGGCATCCCCACGTGGGTTGTATGTGGCACAAGGGCGGTTTATTATGGATTTTCAGAGCCCGTAGGCTCGGCCAAAAATATTCCCTTAGAACTCGTGTAAACGGGTTCAGGGCCTGTCTACCTCCCCGGACGAAACCTTGCCCTTCGGCAAATCTTCGTCTGAGTTCCTCTCCGAGAGTTTGACATTCATGAACGGTTTGGATCACCGTTCTCCCAAGGCCTTCTCCCTACTAATCTCATAGTAGGCGGAAGAGACCAACATAGGCTATTTAGAGGGTGGACGCTACAACGCTTATGAATATGTAAGATAGATTCTGGCGAGAAAAAAATTGTCTAGCTCGACACAGTGAACCAACTTTTCTATCTGATGACTTAGCGATTGAATTAATCTACTCTTTCAACTTCATCTCAGTAGGAAAAGTTCGCAGTTAGGTTTGCATGCAATCATGCTGATGGAAGGCAAAAATTGTTCTTCGAAACGATTAGACGAGAGTAGTTTCTCAAGGTATCATTCTTTACAGTTGAAATGGCTACATACATGTAGCCATTTCGACTGTAAATTCTTGCTAACAGTTTTTTTTTACTCGCACTTCTCGGTTGTGGAATTCTCTTCCGACTTCTTACTTTCCAGGCAAATTTGATCTTCAAATATTTAAATGCAATCCTTATCTTCTATTTTCTTAGTTACTTTTCGTTTATAGTTCTTGCTCCTTAATAATGTTTTCTTTTCCTTACATTCGTTAACACCCAGTAACCCCCATGCGTCTTAGTTGCTTTATTACCTTGCTTGTGATTAAAGGATTAAAGAAATGTGAATTGAAAACTCTTTAGACTGTCCTTGCTGCAAAGTGCACAACCATAATTTAAGTATTTCTATGTAAATATTAATAACTCAATTTTCTATAATACTGACGTTTTACACGTTTCAAACATTCAATTAAAGTAGCTTTATTTTTATATGCACAAATACACACACATGCACACACAGAACTACGAACATGCACACGCACAAACAGATTTGCGGATGACCATAAAAGTGAAAAAAAATGTGGATGAATCAACAATATAAATTATTTCAAATAAATAAATAAATGATCAAGTTAAAATAAAATAATAAGTAATCATTACATTAATATAAAAAAGTAAATAAACAAATAAGAAAAGTAAAATGGTTATCAAAAAAAGAAGGAACCAGTGCCATCACACACACACACACACACACAAAGAAAAAAAAACAACGAAGAATTACTTTAACAAACGTTCTTACTTTTTGTCTGATGTAATCCGAAAAGTGAGCTTTTTTATTGCCTGTAATTTGATCGGATAAACAAAGTATTACCTCGAAAGTGGCCTGCTTTGATAAATAAGAAAGGTTTTATCATCCAGCAAGACAATGCAAGGCCACATCATGCAAATCAAATCCAAGATAAGATCGTTAGGATGAGAGGTATTTCTACATCCCTTGTACTTCCCTTAAAATTACTTGTACTCCCCTCCCCATCCCTTGTACAACCCTTCATATTACTTTTACTCCCCCAGATTGAACACTTTCAGATATTCATTTGTTTCGATTACTTCAACACCATCGGCAGCAATCTTTTAACCAGGAATGCCAAGCTTTCACTTTTACATCGCATTGTTACAGGTGATGAAAAATGTGTTTTACATGTTAACAGAAAACAAAACAGACAGGAAATGAGAAATCAGTAAGAACACAAAAACTAGGAATCCATCTATAGAAGAGTTTGGTTTTGTCTGGTGAAATATGGAAGGTGTTGTCTATTACAAGCTAGGGAACATGGAAGGACCATCAATGCAGAAGTTTATTGACGAAAAAAAAAGACTATGCAAACGAAGTATCGCGTCGAAAGTGTCCTGACCTGGTAAACAGAACATGTGTTATTCTTCCACAAGGAAAAGCAAACAAGTTAAAACAACAACCTCGGATGGGGAGTTAATTTCTCATCCTCCACTCTCATCAGATTTAGCAACTGTAGATCTTCCTTTGCTTCCATCGCTAGAATATTTCATAAGAGCAAGAACATTATTAAGAAAAACATTGGAAACAGGCTTTCAACCGTTTTTTATTTTCGGGAAAACGCAAGATGCTTTAAAAGTGGAATCGAACATTTTTCCCATTGAGCTGCAGCCATTGAAGATGAAAGTTACTATTTCAATACGTTTTTATTAATAATATTTGAATAAACTTTATATATATATATATATATATATATATATATATACATTTATATGTACATATATATATACATTTATATGTACATATATATACATTTATATATACATATATATACATATGTACATATACACATATGCATATTTATATGTGCATATATATATATATTTATATGTACATATATATACATATGTATGTGTGTTTCTTTTATACAAGAAACTAACAAGAAACTAACACACACATATATATATATATATATATATATATATATATATATATATATATATATATATATATATATATATATATGTTTACGAAAACAAATTTATTCCTCAAAATAAAGATTTTAAAATTTATGAATAATTTTGAACGTAACATTCCGGATGTTTCGAACCTGCACTTGATGTAATGTCTTTTTTGACGATCTGCAAAACGGATATTTTACAAGTATATTTGTTTATAAAATAATCTTAACCGCCATTATTTTTTTTTTGCACGAACCTTTACTGATTCCGCTTCTAACCATTATTTCAGTGCATTAGCTCATCTAATACACAACCTTTTTTACCACATCTTATCAGCTGACAAATGGAGGAACAGTTTGAATATTTCCAATTCACTGTAAATGACTCTTTTATAACCTAGTTTCATTTTGATCGACTATCTATAAATGAATATTATGTTCAACAGAAAATTGTGCGTTTTAATAAAAACGTTCCAATTTACGATGATACCCGGGGACATTTAACGATAAATATGAAGCTTTCATCTGAAAAACGAATTTAAAATTACAACTTCGTAAATCAGACTTTGCCAGAAACTTTCAAGTTTAGGATAAAAAGTGCGATAAAAACAAGTCTGTTTGAGCATCTCTTAATTTCATATCACCTGTAAATAGAATTATTTGAATCCTGCTTACCTGTTTTCGACTACTTCCTTTGAAAGACGAATAAACACGGTTGGTGTAATATGAGGACGTATATGGCAAAGCGATCTATATTAACTCATTATGTCGAACGAAATATTACTGAGTAAAAAGTTTTCAACGAGATGGCATTTATTAAATGAATCATACGTTCTAAAAATCGCTTCACTATTATTATTATTATTATTGTTATTATTATTATTATAAAAATGTGCTGATTCTCTATCAATTACACACAATCTGCATGTGAATTTGCATACATGTATGTAGTGTATATGCGCATGTCTGTGTTGTGCGTGAGTGACTAACATACGATTGCGCCATTTACGGGTGGGGGGCTGAAAAGTTCATTTGCTGATTATGAAGGATTGATGCTAGAGCTGGGAAATCTTGCATGCATTAATTTCAACACTTCTGATAAATAACTGCATTTATCATTTCCAGGAAAACTGACGGTTCAAAGAAGTCTTCAAAAATAAGATTTGAAAAGGGATAGTGTTTGGCAGTGTGGTGTTATTAAGCACCTGTAGATAAAACTTTTAGCCCCCAAGAACATTCATGCCGACATGGTTGCTACATTAGAGGATGAAGATCCGGCTATATCAAAAATGCAATAGAAGGTAGCTGAATTTAAGAAAGAAAGTCTTGAATATGACGCAATATCTGGACATCCTGAAACTGCTTTCACCGAGGAAACCATTTATCTTTTTCACCACATGGTGATAGACTACAAATCAAATAGCCAATGTTATTAGCATATTTCATATTTCTGCTCGATGAAGGTTTTTCCTCGGTGTGTTCCACTCCTTTTGATCAAATCAAAGCAGACTGTCACATCAGGAGAAAATCTGACATTATTTGAGGCAGATCCAGCTGGTTTTCTTGAAAGTTGTTAACCATGTTTGCTGTAGTCTTTGAATATAGAATCCAGTGAAGTCCGTAATGTGTTCAATATCAGAGGTTGGCAGTGAAGATTCGGAGAAAGTAGCAGCTGTTAAGTAATTCTTTAAGTCTTCGATATCAGGTTGGCCGTGAAGGTATTTGGAGAAAGAACAAAATGGCTGCCTGTCGGATTGAATATTTTGAGCTTTCGGATTGGTTAAGCCTTCTATTTGTGAACTATAAGATGAGTCAGCTCATTTTGCCTGGCTCCCTAGTACAAAGCTAGCCAAAAATTCCAACAATAGTTTCCCAACCAAACATGAATGTTGGGTTCAGCAGTTTGAGTTGGAGACAAAGAGAGAGTTCATGCAGTGAAAATTCCTCCTCAACTGCTTCAAAAGAGGACAAGGTCGTTTCATCTGCAGGCAACCTGATGATCTCTGTTTAAATTGGAATGCAAAAGACAGTGTATCTATTGACTATCTTCAAAACCGCCACGCCGTTAATGAAGTATATTATCCCAACCTACTCAATCAGTTACGAAAGGCTATTAAGACCAAACACCTAGGAAAACTGACGGAAGGAATCTTGCTTCTTTCGGAAAATGTTCCAGCACAAAAATCTTTCGTTCCAGTGGCTGCTGTGCGTGAAAGTGATTATTAAATAGTTGATCACCGTCCCTATTCTTCTGATTAGACTGTCATCTGTCCTTCAACGTTGGAAAACACATGGCTTGGAACAAGTATCGCAGTGATGATATCGTCTTAGATTTTCAGTTAGTTTTACCTGATAAAAAAAACAATGCAGTTACTAATAAGAAGAGTTGAAATTAATGCAGGCTAAATCCTACATAAACAACCTACGAACATTTCAGCCTACCCACGCAATGTACACACACGCACACGCACACACACACACACACACACACGTGCGCGCGCACACAAATTGACTGTGCCTGTAAATTAGTGTGAGTTGATTAAAAAAAAATCTTTTGTTGCTATTAGGATATTTATCTAAAAATTTTTAACACACCTTTTTGTTCCTGTTCTGCCACTGTCAGATGTACCTGTCTCCCCTGATGCTCCGGAATGTCTCTGACTACAATATCTACTTAGTTATATTTTATGGTGAGCCATATATATATATATATATATATATATATATATATATATATATATATATATATATATATATATATATATATATATATAGCGATCGGTACACAGTTTTGTTTAGAACAAGCATTTCTTGTGGGCATTAAATTAGATTAAGACTATCTGGCATTTTTAGCATGCATCACAGACTGCTGTTAGAAGGCAATCTCTCTTTGAAAGATTAGCACAAAACTGTCTTTTTAGACAGACAATCCTCGTAATTGAACAGTTTTTCTAGTGTTTTGTTCTGTGTTAGAAATAATATTATAACTGTCCAACAATTTTCCCCAACTGAATAGTGTTTATTTTTTTTTTAATGACATGCCTCCTCAGAATATAAATGATCATGGCTCGCCACAAATTAAGTTTCTTTATTATCTCTGAATTGCATTCTTGGGAAATATAGTAAAATGTTTTCCCGTTTTCTTCTCCATCTTGGAGTTCAAATGGAAATGGCGGGTCTTATCAAATGTGTGCACAATGATTACGTTGCACTAATTTTCAAATGATAAAGAGTCTTACTCTGTTTTGTAAATCAATATTCGATATTTTATTTTTACTTGAACTCCTCTCAGTTTCCAGTTTGGACAAAATGTAACAACCTTAACATCAGTGCAAGTGCAAAATGATTAAATAAAATAAATGAGAAAAAATTTGTATTTCTTCTTCTTTCTGTCGTATCTCTTCGAGACATTGGCGATTATGGCTCTCCACAGTTTCTTGTCTTTTGTAGCTCTTAATAAATTTTGTCTTATTCTTATCTCTCTTAAACGCTGTTCAGCCGCCCATTTACACAAGCTCGCTAGGTTGGTTATGTGTTGTTCTCCTCTGTCCCTCTTGCTTTCAATCTGCCCTGTTAATATCAAATTTTGCAAGCCCTTTTTCTTCTAGTAATCCCACTTGTCTCCTTTTGATGTTAAGTACAAGTGTCTTTTTGTTTCTATTTTTTTCTAGAATTTCGTTATTGCTCACATCTTCGTTCTGACGCATTCTCAGCATCCTTCGAGTCTCATCTGTGAGAAGATTTCCCAGCGTTCACTGCCATATCGGAGGATTGATATTACGTAAAAATTCAGTATTTTTTTCTTTGTTTTATAACGAATTTATATAACACTGAGGTATAAATTAAATATTTTTATCCATAAAATTCCAAGAACTTTAACTGAAATACGCATCCCCTTCTAATTGTTTAACTTCTTTTCTTTGCGTACCTGTGTGCGTTGGTTTTTAGGTAAAAAGAGAATTACGTTTTCTTTATAATTTATATTTTTACTGATCCAAGACAAAGGCGCGTTTACCCAGTTTCCTGGCAGTAAAAAGAAGCGCGCTCTTTTCAACGCTGATGCAGAACTCTGCATGTAATATAATCATCATTTTTTCTGTTGTATGCATTATGTATGCCTCAAAGCAACATTAGATCAGTATTGAAACTGATATGTTTATATCGTATACACTTGATTATTGGAACACCGGCTGAGATAAATAAAAATTTTAAATATTTTTCCAGGTATATTTATCTTACTTTCACTTATTTTCAGGACATGAACGATCTTGGCTCTCCACAACTGTACTATCGTGTTAACAAAATAAAGAAAAAAAAATACACCAGAGAATTTAACACAAACAGGACATAGTGAAAGCCAGAGGAACAACTTGTAGCCTCCTGGACAAGTTTACATAAATGGATGACAGAACAAGTACAAAGAAATGCGATACAGAACGCGTAATCTGGTCCAGAATGGCAAACTACTTTAAGGACACGAACTAAGTCGGAGTATTTTGAACCGTCTAGATGTGCAGTTCTTATAGTGACGGGTTGCCTTTGTTTAACATTTTGATATATTACTGAAAAGGCACAATGACACCGTTATGGATTGTAAAGATAGAACATAACAGCTGGAGATTTGTATTTTCTGGGGAAAGACAAGGAACCTACCATTCTGCACACATCTTTATCGATGGCACATATATACTCCTTCCATTTTAGGTAGTTGTTAGGGAAGCAGGTAACAGTTCTAGGGAAGAAGCTGCTTCAGTGAAACTTACTCTTTATCAAAGGTACACGGACGGTATGGGAATGGTTTGACACCAGGAACATCGTATAGCGGATTCTAACTTTGAAGATCCAAGCTGCTGAATTTCTGTGATAGTAATAGCAATAGAGTAGTGAGAGGCTTGCAAAGTGTTATCTGTGGGATAAGGGTTGCAGAATTGAGAATAATTCATCTCCCACAATGCCACGTAATCATTTATCAAGTATATCGAGGCTGAACTTGACAAGATAGCACAAGCCAGGTGTGGCACTAATACTCCATTGTTGAAATGATTTCACTTTTGTAAAAATAGGGCATGTTAGCTGTAGTTAGATATTTTCTGGAACGATACATGTCGTTTACCATTCTACCCACATCTTTCACGATAGCACGGATATTCTTTTATTTTTATGTGCCATAACTTTTCTGGGCATAGGCGATCATGGCTCTCCACCTCTACCCCTTGCAGCTCTCAAAAAGTTCCTATTCACTGCTACCTCCCCAGACCACGCTCTCTCATTCACTTGCTTAAGGCCACTAGATATGTCACGCGTGGTTTTCCCTTGTCTCTCCGTCTATTTGAACCGTGAGTATCAGATTCTCCAGGCACTCCTTCCTCATTATGTGCCCCAGAAACTTCAGCTGCTTCTTCCTAGTGTTAAGTATAAGCCTATCCTTTGTTTTTATCATTTCTAAGACCTCATCGTTGCTCGCTTGATCCATGATATCCTTAGCATCATTCTGTACACACATCTCCGTCGCCTCGAGTCTGTTCTTCATCTTTGAGGAAATTCGCTGCCGTAAGGAAGAACAGAAGTCACGTCACAGCTCAGTATTCTTTCCTATGTTACAACAGAAATCTTACTGTCTCGCAATACGCTGCTCAGTTTTGGGAATGCGTCCTTGGCCATCCCAATGCGTCTACGGATTTCAGTGTCGCACTTACCATCCTCTGACAAAACGCTTACTCGTTCCTTTTTTGGTGTGGAGGGAACTTTAAACGTAATTTTTTTTCTTTTTGAGTTTTAGCTATTTCACCCTAAGTAAGGTCATAACGCCACTAAAACTAAAGGAGTTACTAAGAGCGAAAGAAAATGAAGAAACGTTAGTGAGTAGAAAGGACAATAAAACAACAGTACTTAGAAAGATAGAAGTGAATGTTGCATTCAAATGTTTGATGATCGTAATTGACAGTAAATTCAGAAGCTAGATGAGATGTCTTATATTCAGTGAATAAAAGGTAATCCAGTGACTTAACCCAAAAGTGTTGTGAGTTCAATACTTGGCGAGAACAGAGGTGAAAAAAAACTTGGAAAGTTGAATTACTAAAGAGGAATAACTGAAACTGTGGTATCCAGAAAAGGCATGGCCCGCGGAAATAGAACAATATATTACAGTGGACTGAATAAAGTGTTCGGTTCGAAATTCCAAAGTATATCATATGAAGGAGGCCAGAGTGTACAGCTACCGAAGCGTCGTTAACATGGCAATAAAAATGAGGACAACAGTTTGAATAATGTAAATAGATACAATACTTCATCTCTGAAATGTAGACAGAAGTAGAATTAATATATATCTACCTAGAGTTGGCAAGTTTGACTAAAGTGAATGTTTTCAGCAAAAAGACAGTCTCTTTAGTACGACTTTTGATCTTTTGGCCGTTAGCTATTATTTTCTCTCTTTATATATATATAAAGAAGTTTGTTTACCCATGAGATCTAAAGTTCATGATTGCAACTCTATAAGTAATCATTAATTTTGGAAAATTATCTGTCTGATAGAGTTTGCTTGTGATAGCATTGCTAAGTCAATTATATAAAGTTTGCATATACAACCTTTGATGTTAAATGATTTTGAGCAAATGCCAATCATCTATATCGGTCTAATTTGTCTATGCATCACGTTGTGCTTACTTCCTTTATGTACGATCATAGCTCAGCACAACTCATTTTGTTGTTTTAAGTATTTTTTTACACTTTACTATTGTGGTATTAATCCCTGTTTTTTCATCCACTCGCACAAATTCGTTTGTATACTGTCTCCCCTTTATTCTTTGTCTTTTTAAAGTAGAAAATTCCTGATGATGGTAAATGCAGTGTCCCAGAATAAATGTAACCCAAGAATGTGAACGTCATTTATTTTCTGTTTATAAACTGTATATTCATATAGTCATTCATAAAATATGCTCCAAATATGTTGCTTTCTGCTGAAGACACACTTGAATTATACGTGCGAACTTGTCGATGAATTTGATGCAGACTTTCTCTGATTTATTGAGTGATTACTGTTTGAGATGGTGTGGGGATTGTTCCTGTAGATTCGATTCTTCAAATACCCTCACAGAAAAAATATCTGGGGGTTGAGGTCCGGGGAATGCGACAACTCAGGTTCGCCTTTACGTCCAGCCACTCCATTTGCTGTATGAGGGGTGGCCCCATCTTGCTGCTACCATTAGCCCCCCTTTGAAACCTGGTAGCACTTCTGCCGCGGCTCATGAGCCCCAATCTATGCCAGAATTCGTCCAGAACCTCCAAATAGTTCTTTCGTGGCGGTCAACGGCTACTCTTCTTCGAATCAGAAGGGTTCAATAATGACATGCATTGATATAGCTGCCCAAGTCGTGGATCTGAAAGAATGAAGGGGTCTTTCTAGAACCTCATTCGGTGATTTTGAACCCCAGGATACATTGTTATTACAATTCACATGACATGTGAGTAGAAAATACGCTTCATTTGTGAACCATACACAATCGAGAAAGTCTGTCTTGTCTTCAATCTTGTCTGAGAATCAGTTGCACATTTCTACTATCTTTTCCTTATCAGCAGCGGTCATTTTTTGTTTTGCTTGTTATTCTGTAATGGTAAAGATCGGAATACTCTGAATCAAAGATTAACAAAATTACATACGTTTATAGTAGGACACCCTATACTTTTTGCATCAATTCTCTCTTCTCCAGCTAACATATCTCCATGTTAATAATAGTCAAATGTGTTTCCAGCCTTGATATACAGAATGTATCATAAATGTCTTTACAGACTTTATGGGCGGGTTCCTGACACCAAAACTAGGACCAAAGTCTATATAAACATACAGATAGTTTGTGCAATAAATCATCGACAAAGATTCTCCCGAGCTGAGTGATCAGGTGCGATACTTAGCAAATGATACGGATAAAGGAGCTGCTCTTGAAGTACCCTCCACGCGCTACTATGACATGTACAACGTGTGCTGATGCCTGGATCGTCTCCGACAGCCTGTAGAATGTGGCTTTTAGTGATTAGGCATACAAGCAGGTCTCCGTCTTCTTCGATCCATAATTTTTGGTTCCACGGATTCTGTCTCAGTTACACAACAATAAACAACAGCAAAGTTTAGATGTCTCGACTGCATTCAGGATGGAAATACAAACTGATACAGCCGTGTAGCCTTGCGTCAATACCATTCGCGCCTTGGTATGTAAAAATCATATCTGCCTGCTTACGATATGAATATCCTGTCATTCCTAAACGGAACACTTCCCAGTTAACTCACTACTACACACGTTAGACGTTGAAGACAGAATAGCCACAAATGTACACGAATGACAAACGTAACCTAGTCTCCATGGCAACACAACGCCATCTACAGTAAACTTTCTTTAAAATTAATAACTGAGAAACAAAGAATTTGCGGACTTATGTTTATATGGAATTTTATCCTTGTTTTGGTTTGACGAAACCTTCCACAATGTTAATAAAACTTTTTTCTGATACACCCTGTACACAGACATGACAGAATTAAATAGACGTTCACCGAAACTGTTTATTTTATTAAACAAATAATTTATACAAATGAAGTAATTATAAATGGTCATAAATTTATTAACTAATACTTGATTGACATCCCTTTTGCTTTTTTTTAAATGCAAGGACCCTTCTAGGCATGCTAGCGATGAGTTCATGAATATCACCTTGAGGGATTTCTTGTCATGTTTGACGCAATAATCCTAAAAGTTTGGGCTTAGAAGATGGCTTCCTGTTCTTTTTGTAGAGTTTTCAATCTAATATGCCCCAAAGGTGTTCAATAGGGTTAATATCCGTGGACTGAGTTGGCCATTGAAGTTTATTGATCCCATTTTGTTGCGTTGCTTGGGCAGTGTGACATGGAGCTTCATCTTCCATAAATAGGGAGTGAACTTTGCTCATTCTACTACTTGAGAATATTGGAAGGAGCCCTTTCTTTAATATAGAAACATATTTGGTTGAATTAATATTTCCTTCACACTCCACAAGCTCTGAGCGACCATCACTCCAAATTGCACCCCATGCCATTACTGAAAGGACCCCATGTTTCACCGTTGGCTGCAGTCTTTTTTTAAATCAAACTCTTGACTACAGAGTCTCCATACACATACTCTGCCACTGTCGGAAAATAATACGAATCTTGACTCATCAGAGAAAATGACTGGTCCAAAAAGTCACAGGTCTCTCCACCATCTCATGAGCCTAATCCTTTCTGCGTTTGATATTGGCTGGACGGAGAAGTGGTTTCCTTCTCGCAGCTCTGCCATAGTAGCTCAGCTTGTGAAGATACCTGACAGCTGTTCTGGGACTGACATCAACTTGTGTTGCTATGTCAGAGGCCTTGCAACGTGGATCCTGTTCAACATTTCTTTCGACAAGACGTTGTGGGGTTCAGCGTACCCGGATTAAAGGAGAATTTAATACGGGATACCCTTCCCACAAAATACAACGCAAATTTCAAGAAGAAACAACAACGATTTAATCTTGTGAAACGTTTATAAAAAAAAAAATAGAAAAAATGTCTGTGTTCACATTGTAACAGAGTTAATTATCTTGTTTTGAATAGGGTATAAAAGATTTTAAGTGAATGTTTTAATGAGATCGTTTAAGCAAAAATCTGATCTTGATAAAAATGTCTGTGTTCAATCTTGTCTTTTAACAGAGTCTCTGACAGAAAAACTAATGTCTGTTTATCTCTTTTTTTTTTTTGTTTTCTATAGTTGTAAAATTGAAAATCTGTTTTGGGCGTTTTGATCGATTTTGCAATTTAAGTTGAAAAAGGAGTCCTCGCTGTGAATGAGGAATAAAGATAAAAATAATCTGGGAAAATGTACTTATGAATTGTTTTGGATTCAATTCTGTCAGTTGTAAATTTGTTGTTGTTCTTCTTCTTTTCTACTGACTGTTGAAATTAGTTCTATTTTGAGTTCCGTCACTTTCGGCTCTTTGTGTCAGTTTGAGTCAATGATGACATTTACTGTCAATCTTCTGTGATCTTTGCGCCCGTCTCTGACTGACTGACTGGCGACTGACTTGAAAACTCTGTATTTATTGTTGAGCTTTTTTCACATTGGCTCGTTATCTTTTTTTTTTTTTTGGTTTAGAAGAAAAATCTATTAATCGCCTCCTTTCATTGGTCAGAAAATTAATTTCATAATTGTCTTCCTTATTAACTTTCTGAAATCTGTTTTGATCGTTTTGATCCGATTTTGCGGGTGTGCAAATCTACTTTGTGTTATTTTAGTCATTTGTTGGAATATAGGATTTGTATCCTATAACGTCCTCGCTGAAATTCGGATAGGTCTGATGCTCCTTTGGTTCGTGGCATGTTCCATATTTTGTTATCTGCAATTTTAATCAAATAATCTAAGTTAATTTGTCTTGGTTATTAAAAAAAAAATCTAATGGCTTTTCTCGTTCTCGAATTTATCTTGGTTATTAAAAAAAATCAGAAATAAAATTTATCTTAGTGTCTATTCAATTCTGTCATGTTTGTGTATATGCCGCGTTTGGGGAAATTCATTTTCCACCATGCAGTTTCTTTCGTACAAACACATTCTCTTTTTCCTTCTGTTCTGAAGAGACCATTAATTGCTCTATTTAAGAGATTGTCTTCATTTTATTACTAAAAAGAATATCCATGCCACAGCCACATTATGCGATGGCCAGAGTGGAAAGAATACGGAAGAGCAACAACAACAGCAAGTTCAAGATTTACAAATCGCTGGTCGTATCCATCCTGCTATATAGCTGTGAGAGTTGGACATAAATATCAGCAGCAGCTTAGCATCATCATCATCATCATCATCAGTCGCTTGACTGCTTCAATCGTCGGAGGTCTAAGGTCAGGAGAAACAGAAAACCTTCTCCAGGATAATCGGTGGTTGAGACAGAAATAAAAAGATCCAGGTGTTGGAGAATAAATGCTTGAGAAAGATACTCCGCATCTCCTACTGGGAGCAAAAAAAATCAATGACAATGTACGGAAAGGTCAAAAGTATCGTGGACTGACAGGAATCAATTCTCTCTACTATTAAGTGTAGGAAAATGCCATGGATTGAGTACGTCACACGGCATAGCAACCTCCGCGAGACCATCATGCAAGGTACTCTGTTCAAGATGGGCGTAAGCGGGGACAGCAAAGCAAAAGTTGTTTAGACAACATCAAAGGACGGATGAACATGAAAATGCCGGAACTCCTGACAGCCACCGATTATACTGTAGATGGTTTTCTGTTTCTCCTGACCTTAGGTCCCCGACGATTGAAGTAATCAAGCGACTAATGATGATGATGATGATGATACTGATATAAACGCTTCTGCTGCTGCTGATATTTACGCCCTAACAAGAACAACTTATTCTTGTGTACAAATGCCGACATGATTAAAAATTTCGATCAATTTCGCAGCCCAAGGTTTACGGCCACATCAGGTTCGCGTTCGATCACCGTAGTTAAGAAACGTCGAGACTGATCAGCACCTGGATGGGTGACCACTTGTGAATATCATGTGCTTTAAGCTTGGATGTGAGGGTGATCCAAGAGATAATGGTTCGGATTTATTAATCGGAGAACTGATTTCAAATTCCAGTTGAGTTTGTTATATTCACGTATGCGCAAATACCCCTGGGAAAATTCCTTATCCACCTCATCTCCTCGAAGCTATTGGATTAATGAGTAAGATTTGTATCGCTAAAACTATTATTATATCCTAAAGAATAAAATAAAATTGTGTACAAAATATTTAGATTTTCGATATTAAATAACCCATATGCCGCTAAGCATAAACAACCAACCAAGAATCTTGCAACGTGAATAGATTTTTTTAAAAATCCTTACATTATTTAGTATTGTTAAAGTTATCGCTACCTTTTTTGTCGAGATTTACAAACTTTCGTTCACTTTCGCAATCGATGAAATTTGAAAAATCTGATATGTTTGGAAAAGTATTTTGATAATACGCTATTTCGCTGTTTAATAATTTCCTTAAATTAATTTAATTTTATAGGAATTCATGAAAAACGATATTTTTAAATAAATTTATTTTTTTCCTTTTTAACAGCGAATAATAAATTCTGATGATTTCTTACTCTTGAGCATGCAACAAACTAGTGGCTATGAGTAAATATTTCTTTTTGGGGACAAATTTCAACTTTCTGAAGACTTGTGATTTGTTTGCAGTTCTCGCAAACGCAGGGCGAACTGGAAACTTGATTCTTGTATACAAAAAGTTAAAAAAAAGATATGCAAAAAACAATATTGCATTTTTATTAAAAAATTATTCGTTATTTTAATCATTAAATTGTTTGTAAATTAGTGGGAGCATTGCGTATGTTAAATCATAAAACTTTAATTTTTTTCTAAACAATTAATGAAAATTGATTGTACCACACTACGCACCCTATACTGTATTTGGACCCACTTAGCGTTTTGCACTTCTCATCAATGTTTGTTTCCAATCGGTCAACGTATAGTTATTTTAGACGTCGTGATGACAGACGTACAAAGGGACGGACGGACTAACGGAAGTCATAATTTTATATATAGCTTGTTTTCACTGCAGCATTATTTTGTTCTACGTATTTAAAATTCATATAGAAAATACCCAGCGGGACTTTTATTTGAATGGGAAGCGGCATCACTATTACGAAATGCACTTATATTTGATTCAAAAAACTTGTTCGCCGGTAATGCAATATAAGTTTTTAATTTTGATAACTGATGCTGTTCATTTTTCGTGCATAATTAATGTTTTAATGTCGTCTTTGTTCAAAATAGCCGAGAATTAAGAAGGTCGTAGTTAGAGAGACTATCGAACGAACAGAAGACTAGGTAGGAAAAACAAAAAAGATGTATATTAAATACACATACACAGAACGGAAAAACTTAAGTAAGTCAACTACTCCTAAAATCTTACGCTAAATGTAGCTACTTGCCATATTTATATGGAGGAGCAGTCCATTGTCACCGTAGTAGGAAAAGTAGGAAGTACACTGAGTCCTATCCTACAGTATTTACTTTTTATAATATTACTGTTTTCTATTTGTTGATCTTTCCCGCCAGTCAAAGACGGCTATATTACAATCTTAACATCCTCAAGTCGAGGCTCGACTTTAATCTATCCTACTTATCCGCATAATATGCACTTCTTTACACCCTTCGGTAATCCTCTAACTTGAATCTATCTTGAGCTTTACACGTTGAAACACCGGTTCTCGCCTCGTCATCGAAGTTAAGACACGTCGATCCTGGTCGCTACCTAGATGGGTGTCTGCTTCGGTACACCAGGTGCTGTAAGGTTGGATGTGCAGATGATGTAATAGGTATCGGCAGGTAATTGGAAATCGGAAAGTACAAGTTCTAATTCCAATCTGTTTCGTTATACTCAATTATTCACGCAAATCTCCCTGGGAAAAGTATGAATCCCACCTCTTGTTCTTCAAGCTATGGATTGATTAGTAGGACTTGTATCAGTAAATCGTTATTATTGCAAAAGAATCTTACAATTTAAAAAAAAAATGTTGCCTTTAAATAACCCACAAAAAGATGATACACCGTACAATTAAATCATTCAATAAAACCACCAATTATAGAATATAAAATCTATTTAGTAACATACGAACTGGATTTTTTTTTTAAGCAATTCACCCCAAGCAAGGCCAGCGGTGCACTAGCGCGCAAGAGAACTGAGAACAAGAGTAAAGAGACGCGTTTGAGGAAAGGATACAAAGAAGGACGGGGAACAAGATCAAGGTATCAGACGATGTCGATTGACATTACACTTGAATATTTGAAGATTATAGTTATTAGGGGAGCAAGCAAGAGGAAGTGAGTTCCACAGACGGGAAGTGCGAGAGAAGAAGCCGTTTGAGTAGAAGAGACGGTTATATTTAACTGTTTCATCAGTGAAAGGGTGGGACCGAAATGCGAGCCCAGTAGCTCGCTTAAATTCATTCAGTCTGGGAACCAGCGAAAGTAGCTCGTCGTAACAGTTGCCGTGAAAATACTTACAGAAGAGACAAAAGAAAGCCACGGCACGTTTGCGAAATAGCGACTGTAGATGAGATGCCAAATTATTCTAAGTAGTGGTTAGAGAAATGATAATAGACGTAGTTAAGCCTGGAAGTAATATGTAGGTTGTTTGTTTTTTAGTATATGAAAATTATGGGTTTTAAAAGAGCTTGAAAGGAAGTTGTTTTTTTTTGTTTCTCTCTCTCTCTCTCTCTCTCTCTCTCTCTCTCCCTCTCTCTCTCTTTCGGATTTTAGATTTCTCTTTCTTTAGTCTGTCATCTTCGATGCCTGGGTTGAAACGTGCACGCGCTTAGCTATCTTGCTGGTGTTTTAAGCGTATACATAACCTTGATAATTTATTGCAGTTCTGCGTACTTAAATTAATCTATGAACACAAGCACCTACATATGGCAAATGAAATACGAAAGAAGCGAGTTGGCACCTTCGGTTCAGGTAAGTGCATGGGTGAGATAGCGCGCGAGATAGGTGATAGTCTGCGAAGATTGATAGGAGAGGTTTCAGACAGGGAATCAAGCCACGAGACTCACCCCCAAAATACTGGCATTGGTTTTACCTGAAGAATTACGCGCGCGCACGCTCACACACACACACACACAAGCAAACACACACACACACACACACACACACACACACACAAGCAAACACATACACACATATACAGTGTTTGTCAAAAATACTTTTACAAATTTGACGGCGGATTCCTCACACCAAAACTAGGAGAAAAGTCTACATAAACATATATCCACAAATTCTTCGCTTTTGAGTTATTCAGTTTAAAGAAAGTTTATGGTAGATGGCGTCGTGTTGCCATATAGACTAGGTTACATTTATCATTCGTGTACATTTGTAGTTAGTCTGTCTTCAAAGTTTAACGTGTGTAGTAGTGAGTTAACTGAGAAGTGTTCCGTTTAACAATGACAGGATATTCATATCGTGAGCAGGTAGATATGATTTTGACTACTGCTGCATGAATAGTAATGGACGCGATGCTGCACGGTTGTATCAGACTGCGTTTCCAGGCAGAAGGCAGCTGAGTCATCCAAACGTTGCTGCTGTTTATCGGTGCATTGCTGTTTATCGGCACTGCAAATCATGGTAAAAAGTATTTCTGGACTGTATCTTGAATTGTACAACGTCTATCGTAAAATTTAAACTTAATAACTTAAAAACGAAGAATACTCGAATATATGTTTATATGGATTTCGTCCTTGTTTTGCTGAAAGGAAACCGCCCCCAAAGTTTATAAAATCATTTTGAGAATACAAACACACACACACACACACACACACACACACACAC
>CAHIKZ030002272.1:0-92500 GCA_903632075.3 Acanthosepion pharaonis | reverse complement strand
TTAAATAATTGTCGGACTTATTCATTTCATAATGTGTGCCGTGATTTGTTTACATTTGGATACGCATTGAGCAGGTATGAATGACTGAGAGAAAATCATGGAGAATTGTAGTTAAAAACAGTAAAATCGACCTTGTTAACCGAACGCTTCTCTGCGACCCAATCGGTTAATGCACGTCAGGCTATATGACGGTTCCGTATGTGATATAGGTTCGATTCCTTCTCGGAGGACGCATGTTTCCTATGAAAATTTCTGGGACATTCAGGCCGGTAAATGTTGTTAATACCTTTTATTATAAACATAAATATTCGTATCTATAAAAAAAGAACGTATAAACATAACATTATCTTAATATATATATATATATATATATATATATATATATATATATATATAAATACATATATATATATATATATATATATATATATATATATATATATATATATATATATATATATATATATATATATATATAGAGAGAGAGAGAGAGAGAGAGAGAGAGAGAGATACATATATATAGAGAGAGATTTAGAGTGAGAGTGAGATGTCAAATTAATAATATTTAGCGGTTGAAGTAATATTATTAGCACTTACTGTCACTGAGAATCAAGGCATGTATGAGAATGATTTGTCTTTTCTGATATAGCGCATCCGGTTTGCTTAATGTCGGAAGATGTTCATTTATGGCTGTGGAATAGTAAATTCACACAAGGTGTTGGTATACAGAGTCGAATAGATTACATTATTGCGTTGGATCAAATAGCGGAAAATCAGTGTGCAAGCTTGGCGGTTTTTGATACCCAGCAAGCAAACTTCCTGATTTTTCCGCAAGCAAAAAGATTTTTTTTTATTTTAAATTTTCATAGCTATCACAGATTTTGTAAACACTGAAATCCACCACTGTGTTGTGAAAGACTCATTTGACTGATTTTGTGTTTACATTTTAGACATCAACACCGTTTATACGTCTATTAATTTACCGTATTTTCCGGCTTACAAGACACACTTTTTTCCTGAAAAATCACCTTGATATACGTATGCGTCTTCCATGACGAATTTAAGGCAACTCCCAACATCAAGTAAGCTAGGATGCCTGATAGAGACGTGGATTTGTATGTTGAGTTATTACACTATGCTAGCTATCTATCTAATTAAGCTTTTTATATGATGTAACCTCAGTACTTAACTGTTACAAGTATTTCCAACACTATAAACCTTCCTGGAGCCGAGCCACAAGCTTTAAAATGTTCTGTTTACTAGCAGCGGCGAGTGCCTTTCTGCTCTTGACATACGAACAAAATCGGACGAGTGATTAATATACGTGGAGCAAGTATGTGAGGGATGCTTGATGAATGTGTTGTATGAGGATTTCTTCTAATATTCGGGTGCATCTTCCAAGCCGTAGCGTCTTGTAAGCCGGACAATACGGTATATACTCCATTATATTTTTCCACTGTTGTCACCCCCGCCAGTATAAGGCTGATGGGCCACTGTCGCCCAATATAAGTTTCAAGACTGAATAATTTGTTTTTTGTTTACGCCTTGTCAACCTTTGCAGGTTTTTTAATACGAGAAAATATTTAAAAAGAAAATTTTGAGAAATTAATGATTTACTGTTGCAAATCCAAGTATTTGACCCATAGCTGGAGGGGGAATAAATGGATTCATACCTTTCCCAATGTTATTTTGTGTATAACTGAATATAAGAAAGCCAACTGGCATTGAAATTACCAGCCGTTATCAATTGCATCACCTGCACATCCAAACTTGCGCCACATGTTCTTTCTAATTGTCACCCATCTAGGTACTAACAAGGATCGACATTGCTGAACTTCGGTGATCCGTCAAAAACCGGTGTTTCAACGTATAATCCTCAAGAGTCAATCACGTTAGAGGGTTAATGAAGGGTAGTAAATAAGAAATGCATATTATGCGGATATATAGAATAGATTAAGGTTGACGCAAGACATGAAGAGGTTAAGATCGTTGTTATTGGGAAAGCATCCTCTTGGGAGTCTGTTCCTTTTCTTAAATAATCTGCTTAGTTTTTTGAATTTCAGTGCGCCTTCATATTTCGGTGTAACATTTCCAATTGTCTGTTAAGACATATGCCAGATAGTTAAATTCCTTCCCTGATGTTTTATGTCACACATGCTAAACTCTCCCTCTTACTAACGACTATGCTTCCTGTATTGACGGTTAATCTTTGTCTCACCATTCCTATTCTATCGTGTCTGAGAGTTTCTACAGTTGTTGTTGTTTTTTTCTTCAGTGTCTGCCATCAGTACGATATCAGGAATACCTTTGGGCGCCTCAAGGTGGTGTAATGGTTATAAGGCTTGTCTCGCTAAAACAGTTACGAATGTGTAGTGAGTTCGATCCTCACTGGGTGCCCCTTACTTTCGGCCTTGTGCCACATCAAAGCTACGCTTGGAAAATCGCTGCGGGTACCTTGAGGTGGTGTAATGTTTAGCAACCTTGTCTTGCTAGAACAATTACGACTGGGTAGTGAGTTCGATCCTTACTCGGTGCCCCATACTTCCGGCCTTGTGCCACATCTAAGCTACGCTTGGAAAATCACTATCAGGAATATCTTATGGTGTTAGGATAGCATATACGAATAATAAATCCTGGTAGGACTTCTATAAGGGAAAGTATTTATTGACTAAATGTCCACTTTCACAATATATGATGCGAAATTTGGTTTTGTTAAAATATACTATTCATAAACTATATAGATCTTGAGCCTTATTTATAGTGGTTTTAATTTTACACTATAAAACCTATTCCTGTTAAGAGAAATATGGAGGAGTGATTTGCTGTTGCCATCACCGCAACTTTTAAATTCACACTTGTACTTCTAGATTTGTTGTTCTTCCAGGGTTAAACAGTCCACTTTGGCCTACCATATACAAAGAGATGGACACGTAATAGATATCTTCATGCCTTTTCCAAGACCCTTAATAGAAATTGAACACGCCTGGAATTTGCATTCGACTTTCAAATTTCATTTTTCTACTACAGTTACCATTACGCCATCTGCACATCTTATGTCAAATATTGTTTTATGTATTAGCGTTTATTATAAAGTAAAACTGCATGTGAGCTGGGTCTAAATTTGAACTCGACATTAAGATTTTATTTTCCGCGGCAATAACCGTTACGTCACCTGCACATCTCTGGGCAAATAATGTTTTACGCCGAAGTACTTACAATTTTTAGTTATTTTAAACAGCATGGAAACATAATTTCAAGTCTTGTTTGTTAAAATAAATCCATTTATGTACGTAAGTAGTGTTTTAAAATTATATTGTAATTAGTAACAAATTCAAATTAATATTGTTTCTGTGTTGTCCTTACACAAAATGATCACAGTAGAATAAATGCCGGAAACTGAGGGCGTCTAAATGCGTAATACTTTCATTAATACAAGACGGCTTAAAGTAATATATTCTAATATTCCTTATTTACTGGGCATTTGTCTTCAATGTTATAATTATGGTTTTGTCCGGCCGTTCAATTATTTCCGCTGGGCTAATATGGCTCACTTATATTTATTCTGATTGAAAGTTATTTTCTGACAGTAGGAACAATGCAATAGAAAGGGATAAACAAGACTTCTTAAATAGGAATAGTCAGCTCGTTCACTCAATTCCTATTTAATTTAGATTAGATACATACAAAGGAGTAAGTAGATAGATAGATAGATAGATAGATAGATAGATAGATAGATATGAACATACTCTACTAGTTATGAACAAGGATGATAGATAGAGAGAGATTGCTAGCTAGGTATAAGAATA
This sequence comes from Acanthosepion pharaonis, assembly GCA_903632075.3. Classification (NCBI taxonomy): domain Eukaryota; kingdom Metazoa; phylum Mollusca; class Cephalopoda; order Sepiida; family Sepiidae; genus Acanthosepion; species Acanthosepion pharaonis. The sequence continues at coordinate 88,694 of CAHIKZ030002272.1, read as the reverse complement.
CCCTAACAGATATAAGCAAGGAAGATAGATAGATAGATAGATAGATAGATAGATAGAGAGAGAGAGAGAGAGAGAGAGATTTAAAAAGAATAACAAATAAGAAAAAAAGGAATATCCAGTTAGCTAGCACTCTATATGGATAGAGAGATAGATATGTGTAAAAATTCAGACATAAATATGAATAAAAACAAACAGCAAACTATACGTTGTCATCATGGTAAAAAATAGTTTTGCGTTTGCTTTTCATCGACAGATAACTGATACAGCCACGGGCCTAGTAAAAACGCATTTTAAACAAAATAAATATATTTGAAGTTATTTTTTTGCAGTAAGGTTCAGTCTGTACAAGAGCCTGTGGTAGATCGTTACTTTGATGGGTATTTTATTTGTATAGGAGGGAAAATAACGGTTAACTCTAGACATGAACACGTTAATATTGTAGTGATCGGGGAGACATCCTCTTGGAAGTCTGTTCCACGGGGCAGTGGTTCTCGGAAAGAAGGTGTTCGAATGGAAATTCTCACCGATGGAATAAGAAGAGAATGTGGTTTCCTACAATCTAAGTGGCATGGTGTGTCCTAGCTGGGAAGGTCAGACATGGTGGAACCAAGGAATGTAGTTCATACAAGCACTTTCCATGGAAGTAGCGATACAACAGTGAGAAGCTCACCACATCCCGCCTGTGGAAGAGAAGCTGGAAGGTGGAAAGTAATAAGGAATCGGAGATGCTTTTGTATTCTGTCAAGACTGGAATGAGAGCTTTGGACTGCCCCCACCCACATATGAGAACAGTACTCCATTTTTTTGCCTGATCTGGCTCTTGTAAAAGTAGATGATTGCATGAGGTATCAAGTACTTGCTAGGGCAGTACAGGGACCCGGCCATTTTAAGCGCATTTTTAGCGATGGATTGTATGTACGAAACTCTCTTGAGATCACGTGGGAGTTTAAGGCCCAGTATTCTCCTATGGCATGGTTTCTCCTCGAGGGGACATCTGTTTATAGTAACGGGTCGATCGGTGGTTATTGAATGTAACTAGTTTGGTTTACGAGGCGTGGAATGTAACTAGACAGTTGTTTATCCACTGGAAATGTAATGTTAAGTCAGCTGCCAATCTCAGATCTTCCAGATGTTTTAAAGGTGCTCTCCTACATCGTCCTATCATCGGCATAGATGTTTACAAATGATCTTAGTGAATTATTAAACAGATCATTTATGTAAACTAGAAAGATTGTTCTTCCGAGAAGTTATCCCTTGGTGATGCCTGCATTGACCGCCAGGCCCTCGAAGGACTGACCATTAATAGCTACAGTCAGGGATCTACCTGTTAGGAAGGATTTTTAGGCCTTTTCTATGATTCTCTAACTGGGGAGCTTGTTTGGCAAACATTTGTATCACACCTTGTCAAAGGACCTCGAAATATATAATGCTATGGTCCTCGAGGCGTGTTTGTCAAGAGCCTCATTAAGTCTGTATGTAATGCTAGTTAGGACATCAGCAGTGGATCGGGTCGATCGAAATTTGTACTTCTCGTCGGACAGAAATTTGTTCCTATCTAGGTGATCTACGAGCTTCTTGTTGATTATAGCCTCAAAAGGCTTAGTGATGATAGTAATGGGATTATACTGGGATGTTGAAGATCGCCTGCCCACGTTCTTGAAAACCGAATATACGATTGTTTCGTTCCATAGATTTTAGGAAGAATTTCGCTTCAGCAGCGTTTGAATATTTTCTATAGTATCGGGGATATTTCTGGGTTGATATTCTTAAGAAAAATCACTGGAATTTTTTCTGGTCCAGTGGATTTCCTAGGTCTTTTGATAAGTCGAGAGACTCCTCGTGTTGAAATGAAGCTATTACTGAGATAGTGCTCAATAAATAGTAAGTTGGGAAGAGGATAGCCTTTGTCATCTATCGTTTGAGGGAAAGATCGAGTTGAAGAGCTTTGCCTCGTCTGTCGGGGAAGATATGACCTGACAGCCATTTATAATAGCAGGCACAGCCGCTTTGCCACTGTTCATAATTTGGTTGGTGATCTTACAGAATTCACGAGATGCAATTTTTTTTCTTTTCAACCTTGGCCTGGAAAGCTTGTTCGTAGCTGCATTTTACGTTTTCGAAAACCATCCTGTAGTAATTGCGGGCGGTTCTAAAAGCAGTAAGTGCCAGACTACACAGCTCCTTGCGATAGATATTGAAGTAGTGATTCCGTTGAGCTATTGCTGCAGGCCATTCACAAGTGAATCGGGGCAGTCTGACTGGCTTTTGCTGGTATTTGTTTGGTGTATAAATCTCTCTATTCCTGAAAGGATCCATTCAGAGGCGAGGGAAGCAGTTTCGGAAGCAGCGCGCTTGAAATAAGTTGAGGGGAACTTCCGTTATATAGGACTGAAATATGTCCCAGTCTGCCTTCTGGTAGCAAAAAAATGTTCTATGAAACGGTAAATCAGGAGATGTCACTGATTTCGTATCAGTCTGCATGCTGACTAGGGGATGATCTGACGCGCTTATGGGGGTAAGGATAATACTTTTGCTAAGCATGTATCAGATGGGGGTGTTAGAAAATGTTCGAAGAGTTTCACCCGCTGTCCGGTCGTGTCCGGGACACAAGAGATACTTCGATGATTTGAGTTAGTTCATAGGCGATTGAGAAGTCCCTGCAATTTCGGCCTTACTCATCTGTTTTGTTTCAGTGAACTAACCACTCTGTGATAGTGAAGTCACTGCATATCTGAACACTAACCGAGGGAAATTCAGTAAAAATATTATCAATCCTCTCAGATATTCGATCGAAGATTACGGACCCTTCATCATCCTGAGGATGATAGAGAGCAAAGACGAATGTGTTAGTATGGATAGGTGCCAGGCGGAAGCACTTATACGGGAGTTCAGGATCCTTGTTTTTTTGTGTACCTGCTACAGTGTTTTCATTTGAAATATAAAAGCGTAAAGCTAATCCGTAATAAGAGACAGATAATGTACGTAAGTTTTTAGACATTAGATTTAAAAACTTTAGCACGGTCATTATTTCTCATCGAATCTTCGAACATCAATTTTCGGACAAAAAAATGGAAACAAAATTTCTCTTAAAAATCCAATATTTGTGCTACGGTGTCGAAGTAAATATAAGGTTGAATTAACTGTATTTTGCAGAAATAATATTTTTCGCTTAAATCATAGCAAAATGAACGTCTTTTTACGTACGGTAGCCCAGGATCAGTCATCCAGGAGATACGACAAAAACAGTTATCTTCTAATGTGCACCTTACTTTTGAAAACTCCGATTAAATTCAATTAATTAATTAAGCTAACTTCGTAATTACCATACATTGTCTTATTGCAATGCAATTTTGAGTTTCGTCTGAAGTTAACAATTTGTTTACAACAGTGTACCATTTTTTACAATATTGTTTGTAATTTCATTGTTGGCTCTCTTATTTCTCAGATAAATATTCATATTTCCGAAGAAAATATCTCAATAATAAACTGTTAAATCCGGAATTGTTACCAAATTAATGACATGGAAAAGGAAAAAAAATAATAAAACAACTCCCGACCCACACCCTTATTTTTACCATACATATGCCTAGCGTTTTACACTCGGTAAAAAGACATTATTAAGATAAGGACAAGAAATTGTGGAGAGCCATGATCACTTACGTCTTGAGGCGTAATGGTACATAAAGAAGAAGAAACCATTGCGTCTTTTGTTTTAATAAATTTATCGCAATGCTGTTCTCTCGGGCGTTACTTGTAAAAGCCAAAATAACCACGAAACAGCGTAGAAAAGAATTATTGATTGGGAATTTCTGGTGATGTTTCTGGTAATACTCAATTTTAAGTCATCGGCTTCCTTTTTTTTTTTTTTTTTTTTTTTTTTTTTTTTTGGCTTTTATTTTAGATCAGGAAATGCCGGCTATACGTACCGGGTGAATCTGTGACAGCTGGGAGCCGGATATGTCCAATTAATTAGGAACTTAGAAAGAAGTAGTCGTGAAAAAAATAAAAGAAAGACACAAATTTCTCTTTTCCGAAAATACACGAGGATAGACGATTGCAAAAAAAAAAAAAAAATGATCAATAAGATTTCGAAATGTTCTTACTGCGATTTGCTTTAACGACGGTGCGCCTCAACACGCTCGTTATTGCTTATATCTAGACCAATTTTACAACAGAAACTCCTATAAGTGATAAATAAAGAAATAGTAAGAGAGCGTTTGCGGATGGCGGTGTCTCTAAGAGAAATAAAAATTTAACCGGTAGTCAATGTTTTACCACAGGTAAAAAAAAAAAGCAACAGACAAAAGAACAAAGAAGGATTTCCTTAAATTCTGATTTTGAAAACAGCAGTGCAAAAAATATTTCTACAGCTGTTCCTAAATTATCATGTACAGCACTAAGCCAAGTTTAATAATTACACTGGTCTACACATGTTTCGGTGCATATCAACTATTATTTTCTTAGATAATTTGGTGGCAACAAATCTAAAAATTAAGTTAATTGTGATGGTTAACTTCACATTTTACTGTACAGGATTTTACTGTACTTGTTACTGTACAGGATTTGAGTATTGTTTTATTTTTGTTTTTTTTGCAAAAATGATTATTACTAGCTAACTTTTCCGTAATGTTCAAATTATTTCTGAAATCTACCTGCATAAATATTACTGAATTCCTCATTGCTGAAACACTTGTATTTTTATTTATTAATTCGGATGAGCTAGCTTCAACAGTCATGAGTTTATCACGTCAATCGACACAGTCCTGCATCAAGGTAGGAAGGTCATTAGTGGAGCAATACGTGTCATGACATAGCTGTTCAATGTAGGTGGTTGCTGGAAGATCAGCCCATCTTGATCCATGGCTAGGTTCCAGAGCAGTAGATCACTTACGAGTTTGTTTTTTTTTCCTTTTGCTCGACAGCAGTATCAGTTAGCGTAAGATTGTAGAAATATCAGGTATGGACCCATAGAGCTGTGATTTAGATGGATGATGTCCCCAAGAGATAGAAAGTTTTTCAATCATTTTAACCATCCCATGAAGTGCTATACATACATACATACACATACACACACACACACATATATATATATATATATATGTGTGTGTGTGTGTGTGTGTGTGTGTGTGTGTGTGTGTATGTTATATATATATATATATATATATATATATATATATATATATATATATATATATATGTGTGTGTGTGTGTAGCGTTTTATCCTGCATGTTATATTATTAAAATGTGTGATGCGTGTTTGGTTTGTTTTCCGGCATATGATCCTCAGTGTGTTATTAATGCTGACATGATTTTTATTGCTGGTAATAAACTGCGTCTAGAGATTATATGCAAGTTATGAATTGATATAAAGAGTTGCGTCTTTAATGTTAAAAGTGCTATTAGGATGTTGTTTAGATTCTACTCAATATTATTAACTTAGATATATAATGATAGAGAAAACTATTGTTTTTGGTTTGAAAAATTTTTACTAAGTTAACAAAACAGACTAATTTGACTGTCATTAGTTTATTTGCAACTATTTATTTTGATACTTTTATATTATTATACCTTGTAAAACTAATGTAAAAAAATAATATGAAAAGATTTTAGAACAAATTCGTCAATTTCTTAAAGGAAAAACATTAAAAAACCTTTTATTTTAAAAAATAAAGGATATATTAACAAAAAATAATAAGAACCTCCTAAAATTTATTGCACAAATGCTCCTTTTTTTTCAATAACTCTTAGCAGCCTATTGTCAACATCTGATGTTAGATTTGCAATTTTAGCGGCTGGTAAGTTGTTTGCAGCAACTTTAACTGCCTCCCAGAGGTCACACTTGCTGTTGAATTGCCTTTCATTAGAATAAATATCTCTCTTGAGGATGCTCCACAGGTCCTCGATGGGATTCAAGTCACAGCTATTTGAAGACCAGTCCATAAGAAAATCTTCAACAAATCCCTTTTCTTTCAACCAGGATTTAGTTTGCTGTATGACTTGGTGCGTTGTCTTGCATAAAGATCATAGATCTACGCTTGGCTAAAGACTGGTTATCAAGCCATTCAAAGAAATATTGTTTTAAAAAATCACAGTAACTTTTGGAATTCATTTTAACCCCGTCTTTCAGTTTAAATGGACCCACTGAAAGTCATTACCAATAATTCCAGCCCATATCATGATCCCACCGCCGCCTTGTTGGCGTTTAAAAAATTTTCTTGAGTCATGTTGCTTTGCAAACCCATCCTCGAGCCCATCCATCGGGCCCATCGAGGGTGATCCTTGATTCGTCTGTAAAAAGCACTTTACTGAAATCAGTTTTCATGCATTTTTTTGCCCACTGCAATCTTCTTTCCTTGTGTTTTTTTTTTTTTTTGTTAAAATGGGTTTCTTTATTTGATTTTTTACATCAGCAAACTTTCTTAATGCTTTACACCTTGCTTCCTCTGACACCATAGGAGCTCCAGCGGCCTCAAATAAGATCGCACTTGACGCATTTGGGTTGCTTATTAATTCTCTTCAGATATGTGATAGATCTCGCTTTGTTAAATTCCTTAATTCATACTGAGACTTTTTTTTTCCTTGGTTGAATTCCCATTTGACATATTTTCTTGATTGTTCGATGATCCCTTTTCAAATCATTAGAAATTTAAAGCGAAGACTTTCCTTTGCTAATTTCTTTGATTATATAGTTCTTTTCATTCATTGTTAGTTCTTTTTCCGAGCCATATTACTAAATTCTAGTTCTTGCAAATAATCTCTTGACACTGCAAATTGCTATAATTACTGAAAAAATACTAAATATCAATCTGAAATTGAAAATTGGGACTTAATTGCTTTCATGCTTACTGACTATACATAATAGTACAAATTATTTCATTGGATAACACATATCTATGAATTTTACATAAAATATTTGACAATACCTCTTTTGCATATAATTTCTAGACGCAGTTTATGTTTTTACAAAATATATTGCTCGTAATATTTTTTTTTTTTACAAAATATATTCATGGTAATATTTTTTTTCTAAAAATGCATTGCTAGTATTAAAATATATTTTTATACTTTCATGGTGTTTTGATCCCAGTTTGGGGGTTAAATATTTGCCCGTAGTTGGGACCCTAACATTTGCTACCACTCTGGGTCAGTGTGGTCCTGGGAACACCAGTACTTAAGAGGTTGTTTCACCCTCTCCAAAAACTCCTCATCAGTGGCCTTGCAGCTGGATGTAGTTTATCATCATTCTCAGAATGCCTCATTAGGCGGGGTCTTTCCCCACTGCAGAGGTACAGTTGGTGTATTCTGAAGCCCCAGGCGACAGGGCATTGATGATAATGTTAGTGTAATTGTACTGTTCTAAGTTATCTTCGGAAACAAGAAGTTTCCAACACCGGTGACTTTCTCCCAGAGATCAACAGAAAACGTGGGTTGGCTGCAGATGTCATGAGAGACCACTAGGTACCACTAAGGCGGCGACGTGATATCTCCCGACGGACTAAGCTACGAGTTTACAACGTCAGCGTCTCCTCTGTGCCACTATACGACTCCGAGACGTAGCCTCACAGCAATAAACTTATGCCCATGGCTTCGTCGCGCTCATCGCCGTGTTAGCTGGTTCCGTCACGTTCGGCTACAACCGGATGACCATTCAACCAGAGTCATTTACCAGTTCGACCCGTCATCGGCAAACTGGTAATGAACTTGCGGCAGAGCATAAAGCTGCTAAAAGGGCGTGGCCCATCTAGCCCGCCAGTAGATTAATTTGGTGCCAGAGGATCTTCCAGTGCTCTTCCAAGTCCATGAGAGATTGAGGGACAAGGTAGCTCTCGTAGTTCCAACTCCTCCATTGCATGGGATTTAGCAGCAGCATAAACACCACCTCACATTATCACACACACACACACACACACACACACACACACACACACACAAGTGTCTATAAATGTAAGACGCATATGCAAACACACATAAGCAAACACACATATAAGCTATATACATTTATCAGATAAAAACACACACAAAAGACGTATAAATTGTAATTTTACACATGTAAACACACACACATACACATAAAACGTATATATCTAATACACACACAATACGTATTAATATACAATATACAAATGCACATAAATGACGAATAAATTTAACATACCTAGACACACATAAAAAGTATAAATTTAACACAAATAGACAAACACACAAAAGACGTATAATTTTAACACACATAAGTTCACAAACAAGACGTATAAATTTAATACACGTAAACCCACACAAAATAGGTATTAATTTAACGCACAAATAATATACACATACACATAAATTTAACACACATACAAAATAGGTATGAATTTAACACACACACATACACACACTAACGACCTATAAATTTAACGCAAACAAAAGATATAATTATTTGATGTTTTTATTTGTTTTGAATTAATGTGTACGCAACAAAAAAAAAAAAGAACAGTCTTTCACACTAGTATAGTATTTGTTAAAACGAAGTTGTTTGACCCCAGATAAGGTATTTCAAATTTAAGAGAGGGATTTTTAATTTAAGGCGGGGGATTGGAAGCGAATTTCAGTCAGATGCGGAGTATATACTTTCTGAAATTGTCGGGTTTTTGCGTCTGGATTTCTTTATTTTGTTCTCCCTCTTGAAAGAATTTTCGAACCGAGATCTTAATTCTTTCCCAAATCAATATTTCAATGATCGATACTGATTTTGAAAAGTCGGCCAATGATAACTTTTCATTACCTGTCATTAATATGAAAACAAAGTAGAGTAGAGTAAATTTCAAGAGGGAGAACAAAATAAAGAAATCCAGACACAAAAACCCGACATCTTCCCTGAAAACCAACATTCGGAATTCGGAGTTTTATTCCTTGCCTTAAACCTAGACCGCTTACACACAAATACACTCACACGTATATATTTTCGGCAAAAAAAAAATATTTTGTCAAAGAATTATTGGATTTATTCTTAAGCCGAAATTTTTAATACTTCCTTATTCGAAATGAGGCGTCTATTTCCAATACGAAGTATCCTCACTATTAACGGCTGAAGTAATAAACATATACATATAAAGAAACAAAAAAAAACGGATAAGGCAAGGGAGCCAAGAGAAAATGTACCCCATGTTACTTTGAGCCTCTTGATCAGACTGACCACAGCCCCATCAGATTTTAAACTCCAAGAACAGCGGCCACTGCTATACAAATAATATACACTGGGCAACAATAACAAAACAAAAGAAAACGGATAAGGTCAGGGAGACAGGAGAAAATGTACCCCATTTTACTTTGAGCCTCTGGCTCAGTCTGATCACACCCACATCAGAGTTTAAACTCAAGAACAACAGCCACTGCTATACAAATAATATACACTGGACAACAAGAACATAAAAAGAAACAAAAAACGGATAAGGTCAGGGCGCCAAAAGAAAATGTACCCCATGTTACTTTGAGCCCTTGGCTAAGTCTGACCACACTCTATCAGATTTGTTGGCGTAAATATTTCTATATCAGTGCAGACAGAAAATTAGGCGTTAAAAATACCTGCAAAATGGCTTGCACTTCTATAGGTCCACATCTGAACGATGAAACAGCACATATTTTGTACGAACATTTATTTGTCAACATAATTTCCTTCCTTTAAATGCTGTTAGCACAACGCTTTTCAGTAGTTCATAAAGATTTTATAATATAGTGAAACTTTCAAACCAAATTTCAGGCTATAAATGTGTGTATGAAGGGATTTCTTCACCCAAACTTGTATACATGTATATCTTGAAAATCTTGAAAAGACGAACGAAAAATTAAAGTCTCTAGTAAATGAAGTTTCGTATTCTACGTTGACCATATTTCCTGCAGCAGATGGTGAGGTATTGATGCGTTATAAAGCGCTACTCGATATTGAAAACTGCGGTATAAGACGGAGATATGTGGACAGATAGATTTGGTAAGTCCAGAAATAAATTTCTGAAAGAGAAACAAAACTGGCAGGCTTCATGAATTGATTTAGAATGTGGCTGAGATTAAATAACTGACCGATATTTCACCCGTCTCCAAAATATTTAATAAAACGACAGATTAATCTTCAACGCAGGATGGGGAAAAACGAATTTCTTATTCGTAAATACATACATGCATACACAGACAGAATTATTCTCTTTTTTTTTAATCGTTTCATTCCAAGTAAGGTGATAAGTCCACTAAGGCGCAAGGTGTTACTGAGAATGAAAGAAACTGAGAAAAAAATAGCAAGGGGAAATGAGCCCATAGTATCAGAGAAGAGAGAAAATGTCGATTGAGGTTGCATATAAATTTTTGAAGATTGTAGTTGACAGGGAAGCAAGAAATCTGAAGAGAGTTCAAGAACCGAGAAGTGCGAGAAAAGAAACTATTAGAAGAAAACTTACGGTCACATCTTGCTATTTCAACAGTAAAATGCCGAGACCTAATCGCCAATCTAGTAATACGCTTAAATTCATCTAGAAATCCCAGCTTAAGAGAAATAGAAAAACTGTCTTGATAAGTACAGCTCACACACTAAGAAGAACTTTGTCCGTGTAACGCTAGTAATGTTATGGGAGTTGAAAAAAAAATCATGAAATGTAGCCATAAAAACACACCACAACTTGCCTTAGATCGGGCCCATTTATAAATAGTTTCAGGCCGGGTAGCCAAACCTGCTCTGATGTTATCCTATTCAGAGTGATATTAAATATCTAGATGTTATTCCTAATTTACCTCAAACTGCCTCATTTTTTAAACTTAAAAAGACCCTCTCGCCACCAAGTTACGATGTTCCCCAAATGCTCCCCAGAGATACACAACGCATCAGCTCTAAATTCGTCTTTTTATCTATATTCCAAACTGGACTTTTTAATTCTGTTGTAAACCAGACTTCTGTCTACGTTTCAGAGGTTCGTGCAAAACGGATATTTAACTAAATTTCGTATTCTAGCGACAACCAAACCTATATTTACATCTTTGCCACTAAATGCAAACCAGATCTCCATCTACCTTTTTGACGCTAGTACTAACCGGAATTTTTTTCTGCATTTTATATTCTAGCTCCAACCAAACCAATATCTATATTTTAACTCTAATTGCAAACAAAACCAATATCTACTATTTTGACTTAGTTCGTTTGGAGCAATCTCACAATGTCCCCTAAACATTACACCTAGAGGAAATAATTGCTACTTTAAACAAGAATACTGAAGAAGATCGGGATTATTGTGAAACTTTGACCCTATATGACTTTATCTGCCCCAGGTAACATACATATCCATGAGATCCCATGTTTTATTAATTTTTCCCTGTTGGGAATTGCATTTTACTAGTTTTTGCAATTATATTTTTGTAGTCGTAATTATAATTTGTTTCACTGTAAAAATTCGGCTTACAAGATCCGAAAAACCGATGCCAATTTAACAACAACCCTTGTATTTAAAATCTTATTTAATTGGCCCAAATATAATTAAGGGTGAAGACATATTCATGACTTCTTGATGTACTGATTAGTTGGACATATTGGTATATATATATATATATATATATATATATATATATATATATATATATATATTATATTCGTATGTTAGGTCGTGATGTTGCGCGCATAATATTTCCGTAATATTTGTTCTGATCGTAACTTTCATTTCTGGATTTGTCGTAGATTTGGTTGTTTTTCCTCTTTATTATCTTTCTTTCCCTTTACTGGTTCAAATCTCTCAAAGCAAACGTCGTATATTATTTTACAAAAGGAACTGATCTGTTGCCCTATGTGACCCTTAAGATTGTTATTCAGGATAAAAGAAAGCTGTTTGTCAAGATTTGTCCAAACAGTCTTCAGGTTTCCATTTGGGCTACTGTATTCTTGGTTTACTTAGGATTTCTCCAGGGTGCTGTCGCTCAACGATGGAATCCTGAGCGCTGTGGGTGTAGTCCAGATTCATAATCCCATCACTCGATTTACATTCTCCGATATATATATATATATATATATACACGCACAGATATTAACTAGAAGAGAGAAGCCGCAAATGTTTTTGGGTTATAATGCGTATTTTTCAAAATATATATTAGACATTATTTTCCATATTCCTTTGCTGTACGTGTATCGGGTTTTGCGACCTTTATCAGGCGAAGAGTTGTTATTTCCACAAAACAATATTTTTTCCTTGTTTTCCCATGTGTAACAATTGTCTTTTGTGTTTACTCTTAATCTAATTTTTCTTAGACGTGTGTAGAAAATATTCTTCTGATTAAGGGGTAATAAAACAATTATAATTGGTCAGAGAAAGGGGAAGAATGGAGGTCTTTACTCTTATCTTTTTACTTATCTCCAGCTTTGTGTATTGTGTGTGTGTGTTTGCTAGTATGCACATTCCTCCTCCATACGTATATATTGTTTTACTATAAGGAAATAGAATATATATATATATATATATATATATATATATATATATATATATATATATATTCATGAATTATTCATAAAAAACAAATACAAAGGCTAATGATTAAATCATTAACCTTTGTATTTGTTTTTGTATGAATAATTCATGAATTTGTAAATTGATTGCACGTTTATCGAAATATATATATATATATATATATATATATATATATATATATATATATATATATATATATATATATATATATATATAAGTATTCATCGAGTCTGATAGAAATCTCAACAGAATGCAAAACTGTTCCACTGGGCCTGTTGATATGATGGTGGCTTGGTAACCTAACTGTCAGGTTTCAATTCTTTGTAGTGGATGCGCACTGCTGATGAGTCCCAAATATAGGACGAAACGGCCGTCCAGTGCTTTCTGTATTCTGTTGAGATTTCTATCAGACTCGATGAATTACTTAATATTATTATCAAATCCTCCTAATAATTTATATATATATATATATATATATATATATATATATACACACACTTCATATCGTGTAGGGTTTGTGTGTGTGTGTGCATGTTGTCCGTCAGGTGTGATTGTTTTTGCCAGTATATATTTGTTCTCCATAGATATTTGTATGGTGTGTTCGGCCATTATGTGCATTTATGTGTTTGGGGGTGGGTGTATGATCTGTTTAGTGCTGGTTTAAATTTGTCTATGAAATTTAATGACGTAATCCCAATTCAACATAAACAAACAGTATTTGGAACAGGGTATAGAGTAGGTCCTCCATTTGCTAGTTTCTGTGCTTGTATTCGATTTTACATGGATTTGAGAAAGTTATCAACAGTTGTTTAATCCATATTTTGCCACTCCTTTAGCAATGTTTCTTTAAGGCTTGACACTGAAGTAATTTTGGTTGCACACTCTTGAAGATTTTGGTCATGGTGCTCCCAAACGTGCTCTATTGGATTCATGTCAGGATTTGAGCTACCCATGGCAGTCACTTGATTCGTTGCAATTCCTTCTAGGCCTTTGCTACTTTTACATGGCGCTCCATCTTCTTGAAAAGGTAGACATTCTTGACAATCTGATTGGTTTCAAATAGTGCTAGTAGTCCTTTCTCTAATATTTGACAGTATTTTGAGCCATTTAACCGCTCGTCAAAAAGAATCAGCTCAGATTTCCCTCCAAACCAGACAGCACCCCACGCCATTACTCCAATCCTCCAATATTTCAAGGTTGCCTGCCGACATTCAGTGTTCCAAGTCTTATTCTGATTTCTCCAAACATAAACCTAGGTCGAATTCGGATATTGGCAGAATTTACTTACATCTGACCAAATTACAGACTGCCAAAATTCATAACCTGATGTCATCCTATTATTTGTCATCGTTGAAATTCACCAATTTCCTTACTTCTGCGAACTTTCATTGCAAAATATAGGTCAACTATCATTCATAGATGAGAGTAGCTTGATAGTAACACGGTATTGTCTGAAAAAAATATATGTTATTACACAAGCCAAAACTGCTGTAATCAAGGGTGGCTAAAACTTATCATAGCCCATGTATTTGTAGGTAAGAATAATTGTCTGTTTGATATAATATCATAATTTAAAATTTACCTTCATTACATTTGTAGATGTGTTGTGATACAAAGATTTTCCTGATGCTGGTAATTTAATGTTGCTTTTGTGAAGGGAAACTCTGTTGTTTAGTGCTTGAGTGATAACTATATAGGACTTGTTGCCTTTTGTTTGCACTTGACTGCATAAATCACGTTTTTCGAGTTGCAGTTTAAGTTCTTCTTTATTGTGAATGTTGTTGGATTTTCAAAAGTGTAGGATTTTCCTTTTTTTTAATGATATCACAAACCACACATCTTTTTGCATTTGGCGACCCCATTTATTGTGTACTGGCTAAATTTGGAAGAGGTAATGTGTTTTAGGTTTTTTGATTGGCGATTACTTTTAATTATTTTGGTTGTTTTCAGTATATTTTTCATTTTATCATTCTTGTTATATAGGTCTAGATTTCTTGTAGTTTCTGTAAACAATTCTGGATTGTTCTTGTTGCATGTTGAGACATATGCTAGACTTTCCAAATTGGCTTAACGGTATTTTTCTGCTAGTTCAACATATTTGTTTATTAGTGTTGTGGCGTAGACTCGTTTTTTGAGAGTTTTATATAGTTCTTTTTGGCGGGGTTTTCGCAGGTATTTGTCGTCCACTATAGTGCAAATCCTACTTGCTAAGGAATAGAGGATGAATTTTAGACACCTTTTTGGGTGATGACTCTTAAAATGAAGACATTGTTGGACGCCTGTATGTTTGTGGTAGATATCTGTGATAATGCTGTTATTTTTTTTTTATTTCTGATGAATATATCTAAGACATATTCATCTAGATATAAGCATCTAGATATACACTTCAGAAGTAGAAATAACCATATTAATACAAATATCCAGAATGCCTATATTTTTTTATTTAAATTACAACATTCACTAACTTTCCCGTATCATACTATAATATTTTCAGTATTTAAAACTGGAGCACAGAATTAAAAAGATATGTAGCGAGATTCCGATAAATTGCCAGACGTCAACTCCCAACTTTCACACAATCCTAGCATCGTCTGACATGCATAAATTACCACTTCTCCAAAGGAACATGAAATGCAACAAATCCCCCTAGCAAATCTGTAAATCTGTCATCACAGATAGCATTTTAATATGCTTGGTACACACACAACATTCAGACCACTGGCTTTGATTTGTGACAGTTCAAATCTTATTTTCTTTACTGCAACAAATGCAAAAAAAGAAATTAAATCGGAGAAACACACACGCAATTCCGTCTTGTATAACCAGGTAACGGTTGTATAACCATAGAAAACATCAGAAACAACAACAATTTACTGTCGCTGCACACTTCAACCAACCGGACCACAGCAGTGATAACATCAAATGCGTGTTTTAGCATTTTCATTTAAATGCCAACAAGAACAACGTAAATCGGACTTAAAACACATTTTCAAAATTGAATGACATATTATAAGATTAAACAAGGATTTAGGTCTACTTAAAGAATACTGTTTCCAAAGAGAAACCTCTACAAATACTCCACAACTCTAATCGTGGCAAACTACTAGACCAAAATTAAATTTTATAAGTAATACAACACGTGAAAAAAATTTTTAAAATTACAAATTTCCCCGGAGAGTGAGTCCCACGTAATTGTTTAGTACTTGTTTCGTTCACAAAGGACACAGGCGTGTACGAAAATTCCAATTTTAAAATTTTTCTTTAATCAAAAGGGCACTAAAACATAAAAGGTATCATCAGTCTTACCGACAATATTTTTTATCATTTCTTTGTATATATAGCGGTACCAAATATAGTATGAAGTCAAAAATGCTGACAGTCAATTGAGAGAAAATATACTTAAGGCAAGCAGTGTATAATAATAAAGCGCTCGATATCAAAGATTGAGCATTAATAAGATTAATAGGAGTAAAAGTTCGAAACCTAGCTGATTGATGTTGCATCCCGATTCCAGAATTTCAAATCGAATAAAAGGACAGACTGGATTCTATATCCATAGATGGCAACTTTTCTAGGAGAAGGACAACACTGAATTGAAAACCTGCGGAGGTCTGTTTGGGGGCATTGTGCTATGTCGTGCAGGACACGGGAGAATACACCACTATATATATATATATATATATATATATATATATATATATATATATATATATATATAATATACAAATGTAAGCAAATAAACATTTTTAATGAGACTTGTATAAAATATAGATGTCTGCCCAATAAAATGAAATATAACATAAAATTTAAATGTTTGCACAATTATTCAATTAGATGACCCGGCAGACAACAAGGAAAGCAACAGTAACCGGAGTACGTTGTCAGTCGTTTTTAATGAAGCTATAAATGAGGAATTGCTGCCTAAATATTATATAGAGTAGATCTCACCAAATCCGAACTTAACATAATCTAAACTTCCTGGAATTAGTCTTCCTCGAATTTGGACGCATCTTCAAATCCGGATTTTGTATTGAAATAAATATGAAGCATTTTCTTCGCGAATCAGAAAAATACCCCCAATACCAAACATCGGGGATGTTCGGTTTAGATTAGTGTATTACTGTATATCCTCATTTTTGACTTCCTTTACAGGTTTTAATTGTTTTTCAATAAGATATTTCTTGCCCTCAATAACGTCACTAATTTCAAAAAGGAAGAGAATTACTTTGAAAATATAGATAAAGGGATAAGTAACTTAGTTCTAATGAAAGAATACCTTATTGCAAGAAGCACACTTTTCTATATAAAGAACCGTGAGAGAGAAAATTTTACAAGCTAATTCGTTCTGTGAAAGTAAAAAGAGAAATGCTTTACTAAAATCTTTTCATGGACCAAAAGAACGTCAATCTGACCAACTCTATACGAGTGGTTTTCCTCAAAACGTTTAGAAGGTTTAGTAATATCAAGTCCCATGCTAATTGCCAACGAAAAGTTGGTTTATGCTGAAAAGAATATGAAAACAGACATGAAATTTAGATTGGCTTAGAAGTTTTAAGAATTGACATGGAATAAGGCAATTCAAAATTTCAGGTGAACAGCACTTAGCCGATACGCAGGCATCTTTCACATATAGTGAAAAAATTGAGTAGGAACGTCAGTAACTAAGATCTACAAAGGACAGGAAGTTCTGAAGAGCCAAAATCGTCCACGTCCTGATGGGACACAGCATATAAAAAAACATCTATAGTAAGATTCCGAAACCATTCCTCCTATAATCCAATCTTAGTTTCTCATATATTTTAGAATGTTCTGCATATTTTGCAATATGGAAGAATTGTTCATACTTTGCAATATTGCTCAAACTACTTTTTAGGTACATTTTATTATTTCGTATTTTATGCGTACTTTTGGTTATATTTTTTACCAATGTTCACCGAATACAAGGACCAATAGCCACTCAAGGTAGATGGATACTGTGTAGAGATGCATTAGCGTAAGAAAGGGGAATATAATAGGGGAAATAAAAAGCTAATCCCAGTCTTGAAGAGGTCAATATTTAATTAGCAAATAAAATTTAGAAGGAATCGAAAACCCAATCCTGGACAGGAAATAAGGGATGAACCGCTACTTCTGTCCAAGAGACCTGGGATGACTATGAACCAGACGATAGGCAAACGTATCTACTATATTTCATTATGATTAAGTATTATGATCATGTTATTTTTTATTTTATTTATATATTTCTCTTCTTGCCACTTTGTAATGGACAACGAAATTCAACAGCAGTCCACAATCGGAACAAAAACGTACAGAGAGACAGACAGAGAGCCAGACAGGCAGGCAGACGGATCACTGCTGGGGAAACATACTCAATAAGAGCAATGGCTTTTAAAATGCTTTGTCTGAGTGTGGCAGTGTCCATTTTATTCGGATCCCAAAGATAAAAATGTTCCTTCAAACAGGATTTGCCCAAGAACTAAGAGATCAAAGACATCGTCCTGAGGGTAACAGATCAAACACGTCATAGTCAGAATGCATGTTTCGTGCTCTGTTGCGCCATCGAAAATTAGAAATGTCAGCAAGTATTTTCTGACCAATATCCAAAAATCTCTGGAGATATAGATGTGCAGTTATATATCCTATATCTAGACCTAAAATAGTAGAGTTTCTATATATATATATATATATATATATATATATATATATATATATATATATATATATATATAAAAAGTGAACATAGAATGCAACAATTCAGGCGACAGTCTGTTTCATGCTATATATGCAATCGTCAGGCCTGACGGTTGCATAAACTGTTGAAATTCTTGTTCACTTTTATATTTACACACGCTCTATCTCTGATATTGAGCACTTTATTCCATAAATATAGCACACCTTAAGACTATATTTCTTTATATATATATATATATATATATATATATATATATATATATATATATATAACGAATAAGAGAGAAAGAGAGATTTTGTCCAAATTGCACAGAGAAAGAGATAGAGAATAAAATATATATGCTATAATTATAAATAAAAAAAATTGATGAACATTGTGTTCAGAGAATATGTAAATATTAGCAGTGGGGACATAGCTATCAACACTGGATGACGACAGTTATTTTCATACTTTTAATGCATCAACAGATCTATCAGTTTCAATATTTAATTTCGATCTTCAGACCAATAACACTATTCCTTTAACGGGCTGTGATATATATATATATATATATATATATATATATATATATATATATATGGAGATAACTGGGAGATTAAGGTAGGTGAACTCTCCTGCCTATTTCCTTTCTTTAGAGGTAGATTTTGTCTGTTTAGATTCATGACTTTGAGGTTGCATATAAGTAATGTTTTGTCGCACTTGGTCTGAAGATCGCAATAAACCCTGAAAGTGATATAAATATGTTGTGTTGTTTCTTATACCCACAAAAGTCTATATCTATAAAAGCACTGTGGCTGATATTTTTCATTCGTTCCCTATATAGAATCCCCTCGAAAAATATTGGAAGAGCAAGGACAATTTTTTTGCTTTTGTTGTTCATATTTGTGTTTATGATCAAAAGATGAATATGAGACAAGAGTTCAGAATTTCGCTTTTATTTCCATTATGATGTGTTAAACAACTGAAGGCGTTCCACCTTTTGTATCAGATCACTCCATTTTTAGTTGATCAAAATTTAAACGAACAGATATTCTTAAATTAAATAGCATTTACTATTTAGTTGCATAACCATTGCTTGCCAAAACTGCGACCTATTGGCATCACGAAATTGTAGCATTCTTTATTTGTGATGTTTTTTCAGTTCTTGTTTCTTTTCATTTCGTCCTTTAGTCGCCTATTCAGAAGATTAAATGCATGCTCTATTGGGTCAGTCTAAAACTCTTCACCTTTCTCTCCTGATGAAGTCCTTTGTTGTGTTGGCAGCATTTTTTTTTTGGTCATTGTCTTGCTGCATGATAAACTTTCTCCCAACTATTTTGGATGCATTGCTCTGTAAATTTCCAGACAAAATGTTTCTGTGGACTTCTGAATGCATTTTTCTGCTACCATTATGAGTTACATTATAAATAATTATGAATGAGACTGTTCCAGAAGGAGTCATGCAAGCCGAAGCCAAGACACTGCCTCCACCAAGCTTCACATATCAGCTTGTATGATTTGGTTTATATGCAGATCCTTTCGTTATCCAGACTTTGATCTTTTCGTCACTTTCAGAGAAATCTTTGTCTCACCAGTTCATAAAACTTACTTCCAGAACTTTTGTCGCTCATCTCTGCACTTCCTCCCAAATTCTAATCTGTCCTTCTGATTCTTACTCCTGGTGAGGGCTTCTCATCTTGTGGAATGCCAACTATATTTCTGCTCTCGATGTCTTGTTCAAATAGTGGATTGTAAAACCTTCACCCCTGTACTGTGGTGGGTGTTTGTGATGTCACTGACTGTTGTTTTTTTTTTTTTTAGGGGGGTCCTCAAAACTTTTAATTGTTCCTGTCATCAACTGCTGTTATTTTCCTTTTAAACCTGTTCTATGTCTGTTATTCAGTACACCAGTAAAGAAAAAAATTCTAAATTGTTATGATGGTTATTTTCCTTCTTTTTTGCTTGCCTTTTTCTCCCATAGGCTAAAACTCATCTTCATATTTGTTTATCATATTTAACAAAAATAAAAAAGAAAATTTTTTCACTTGAATTTCCATCACTTTGGCAGAAATTAAAAAAAAATCTTGATTTTGTCAATTCTCAAAAACATTTTTCGTGAAGTTTGTCGATCATCTCTGTACTTCCTTGATTCTTTTAATCCCAATCTGGAATTTCGATTCCTATTGCTAATGAGTAATTTGCATCTTGTGCTGTCGTCTAAATATTTTGCATCAAATAGTTCTTAAACGGTAATTGTGAAAACTTCACCCTTGAACTTATGATTATTGGTCCATGTCACTGACTGTATTTTCAGGGGTTTTTCTTAAAATATACAAATGTTTCTATATAAATGCTGTTATTTTCCTTTGTCGACCTGATTCTATGTCTATTGTAAGGCAGTAGTGTGTTTCTTTTTCAGGACATGCCAAATTGTCAAACAGGATATTACTTATTTTTAAATGGCTCTGATCTGAAGTTCCTTCTTTTGTCAAAAAATAAAATGGTTTTTCTAATTCCATAAAATCTCCACTTCATGTTGGTTTATCCATTTTAATATAAAATATAGTCTTCACATTGAAATATAAATATAAAACCAAGAATAATCATTTAAAAAAAAACAACTGAGAAAAATTATCTGTCAGTTCCGATAGTTTTTATTACTTGGAATGGCTAAAAATAAAATGTAGTATTTAAGATTAAATTATTTTTCTAAAAGTAAATAAATTTGAAAAAAAATGTTTTCCTGAACACTTATTCCATTTATTTTTGACTTAAACCCTTGAACAACAAAACATAGTTAAAACTGGTCTTTTCTTCCTTTTTTGGAGGAAACTGTCTATATATATATATATATATATATATATATATATATATATATATATAAAAAATATATATAATGGACTCTCCCAGTTAGAGATTAAATGTGAGCCAGACAACTTATTACCAACTGATTCAGTTTTAAATTTTTTGATATAATCTTAAGTCGCACATAAAAAACAAAAGATTTTTTAAATTCACGAATAAATATCATTATATGTGATAATGGATATACTGTTAGATTTGTTTTTTTCAGATTTTCTCCAAACTTATAAACATTGAAATATAAAATATTAAATTCCACTTAATATCTCTGAGAACTACCCACGCGTCATATGTTTATATTTTTATTGTCAGCTTATTCATTTTGTTGGATATATGTCAATTAAGAATATTTTAGAATTTCCTATCCTGAAACACAGAAATTAAAACATTAAGATCTTGTGTATCCTTAAATCAAATTCCTCATACATACATATATATATATATATATATATATAAATATGTTTATCATTGTTCTCGAGAGAAAAGTCATGTATTTAAAAAATGAAGACTGTTTAACGTTTTTTATTGTAATGTGGATTTATTGAGAAAAAATATTATAAAATGTTTTAGCTATTTTCATTCACGTGTTTCTATTTCTGTCTCGAATCCAATTCAGGTGAAAATGGAAATGGAGATTTTAATATTATTAAAAATAATTAATTTTTTCTCATAGTGTTCAATGTAATATTTTCTTATGAGACATTCTGAAAATGTGATTTATTCCATAATTTTTTAAACTAGAATTTCAATTTTTTGTTCTGTCGAATATGGTCATAAAAATTCTAGAAACACTTTCTTAACAGTGTTTCAAGTTTGAACTAACATAGACAAAAACATTATAACAAAAAAAAAAACTCTGCACAACACATAATAAAATATTAACAAAAAAGAGAAGGATTTCTAATAAACTTTGTACCAAAAAATGTCCTAATTTCTTTATTCTACCTAAAGTTCATAAATCGAATAATAGTGAAATAAAAGCAGCTATACATACACAAAAAAATGAATACATTAGCATCCCAAACCCCAGTGACCTTACATTCAGACCCAAAGTAGCAGGACCAGTCTGTCCCACTAGCAAACTCAGTAACCTAATAGACATAATATTGCAACCATATACTAAACAAATTAAAAGCCACATCAGAGACGATATCCATTTCCTTAGCTGCATACCACAAAAAGGTAGATCCGGGAACCTTATGGCAACTTTTGACATCAGTAGCCTATTTAACATACCCCATGAACTAGGAAAAAAAATGCGATCTCATTCTGGATTGAAAAACATCCAAAAATACTACATCCGAGATTCACTAAAGAGTTCATTATCGATAGTATAGACCTAATTCTAAACAATAACACCTTTGAATTTGACAACAAAAACTATATCCAAACCCTAGGTATTGCGATGGGAAAAAAAATGGCACCAACATATGCCACCCTAACATTACATAAATTAGAAGAAAACCTCTATGAAAAAGATAGAACAAATATATGGGACAAATATAAAGACCCAATTCACTAAATCTTGGAAAAGATATCTAGATGATTGCTTCATCTTTTGGAAATCATCATGGGGTGATATTAACCAATTCCATACACTACTTCAAAACTTACACCCAAAAAATCAAATTCACGCAAGAATATAATTTTAATTTGACAATTACCATTTTTAGATATACTCATTAGAAATAAAAACAACCACATAATCACAGATATCTACCACAAACCCACAGACACCCAACAATACCTTCATTTCAAGAGCCATCACCCAAAAAAAGCTGCCTAAAATCCATCCCCCTATTTCCTAGCACGTAGAATTTGTACAATAAAGTGACTGATAAACATCTCCGAAAAAATCCGCTTAGAAGAACTACATAAAACTCTCAAGAAACGAGGCTACCCCAAACACTAATAAACAAAGGTATTGAACTCATTCGGTAAAAATTCCTCTAGACCAACTTAAAATAAAAAGAAACGTAACGTCGAACAAACTCTAGCATATGTCTCAACGTACAACAAAAAAAACCCAGAAATATTCCAGAAATCACAAAAATATATCTAGATTTACTTAGCAAGAATAATAAACTGAATAATATACTAAAAACAACCAAAATAATTAAGAGCAAACGCCAATCTAGAAACCTAAAACACATATTAACCTCATCTAAATTTAACCAACACAAAATACAGGGAGTCACAAAATGCAAAAAAAAAAAAAAGATGTGGAGTTTGTGACATCATTATAGAAGGAAACCCTACACTTTTGAAAACCCCAAAAAAACATTCACAATAAACAAAAAACTTAAACTGCAACTCCAAAAATGTAGTTTATGCACTTAAATGCACAAAATGTAAGAAGTCATATATAGGCATCAGCCAACAACTGAACAACAGGGTCTCCCTACACAAAAGCAATATAAAATTGACAGACAACAGAAAACTTTTTGTATCACAACACATTTTCAAATGTAACCAGGGTAAGTTTAATATCATGCCGATATATCAAACAGACAATTACTCGTATCTACAAATACAGGAAAAAAAAAAAGATAGACAAATTCAAACCCGAACTGAATAGATCAAACCCCCCCAAAAAAAAAAAAAAAAAAAAAAAAATGCACACAGGGTGACCAAATACAATGATCGCTCACACATACATGGACGCACACTCATATACGGGAGACACGAGGAGATATATATATATATATACACATACATACATACATATATATATTTATGCGGATGTTGACAACTTAAGAAGTACGTGTGTAATGTGTGTGTGTGTGTGTGTGTGTGTGTATGTATGTGTGTGTGTGTGTGTGTGTGTACTGGTTCCATGTAGCTTGGGAAATATGTGTGTATATGTGTGTGTGTACTGACTACTTGTGGTGGGATAGTGTGTATGTGTGTGTATGTGTGTGTATGGTGTATAGGTACAAATAAGTTTACGAATTCCTCGTAGTAAGACAATATATGCACGCATATATACACGCATGCTGACAGGAACACACACCAAAATAGAAACAGATCCAAGAGCACATAGAGGTCACTAAAACATTAAAAGATTAAATGCCGATAACTACTCGCTGGACAAACCTTAATTGTTTTATGACCCTTCACGCAGAACTCTTCATTGACAATTCTAGAAAGAAAATTCGGATTGCCAACACACAAACAGAATGTCTCATATCGAGAATATTCCACATTGAACATGAAGAAAAATTAATTATTTTTAATAATATGTAAAAATCTCCACTTTTTACCTGAAGACGGTTGCGAGACCAGACCAGAAACACGTGTCGTGAAATTATGTAAAACAAAGTATAATATTTTTTTCTCAATAAATCCACATTACAACCAAAAACGTTTGCGGCACCCCTTCTTTTTTAATATATATATATATATTGGAACCATATATATATATATATATATATATATATATATATATATATATATATATATATATATATATATATATATATATATATAAATTTTATAATTATATATAATATATGAATTATATTGTATGAATATTATCATAATATGTTATATATATATTATGCATTTCTTTTTTTTCTTCTAATATGGGGAAATATAATTGGCAAATTTTAATATATATTTATTTTTTTTGAATTTGTAAAATTGTTATATGGAATTTAAAAAGAAAATGTATATTTCAATATATTAATAAAATAATAAAAATTTTAGAAAATGAAATTCTGATATATATATGAAATATATATGAATGTTGAATCTAAATATTTAAAAAATTTGAAAAATTTATATATATATATAAATTAAAAACCAGTATATATTTATAAAAATATTTTTTACAATAACATATTTGGATTTTGTAATTATAAAATAATTTTATTCGTCATTCGAAAATAAATGAAAAAATATATGAAAAATAGATAAAAAACAATTTAACTTTATTTTATATATATATATATATATAATATATATATATATAATATATATATATATAAGATAGATATAATTTAGATTTTTCTTGTTTGCTTTTTGGAAATATTTTTTAAAACAGTTTTTTATTGAATGGGATTTTATATTTATTTTTTCTGTTTTAATATAAGTATTTAAGTTTAAGAATTTTTATCACACATCCTGAAGTATTGATGGAAAGGTTGGAAACGATTTTGGAACCAAATATTAAAATTAATTTAAAATTATCAATATATTTTTATTCTGTCTGAAATATTTAAAAATTTTTTTTTTAAAAAATTTTACCAGATATCTTAAAATATATTTTTGAATATATATTTATTTATAAAATATATATATATTTTCCTCATTTGAAATGCCCAAAAATATAATATGAAGTATATATAAATAATATTCTTTTAATATTAACGATATGTATATAACAACAAATTCAAAACAAATAGTTATTTTATATTCATAATACCGATTTATCTCATTTATAACCAAATTGGTTTTATTTACAAAATTTTCCCTTATTTGGAATTTAAATTTTTATTCCATCCATTATTAATACTGTCATTACGTTTCTTTTTGACACATTTTTTCACTCACTATATTTATATCCAGATTTAATATTTTCAATATGCTTTAATCCTGAATATTCACAAATTTTTTTTTTAAAAATTGTTTTGAAGACGATTTTTTAAATTAAAAAGTTAACATTCATTAAAACATATTAATGTATAAGGTCATTAATTTTTTGGCATAACCGTTTTTATAAAATCATAATTTTCTCTAAGTTTTGACAAATAATGCATTAATCTACATCTTAATACATATTTGAGGATAAATGATGATATAAAATAAGGCAAATTTCATTAAATTTTTTATTTCCAATCATTTTTTTTTCAACATATATTGTCATTTTAATTGTAACAGACAAACCATTATATTTTTCTAAATGATGGATTTTTTTTTATTTGAATCTGATTAAAATTTATCTAGCGAGAAATATTTAATTTATTTATCTGACACAAGAAGTGCCATCTTATAATTATTATATTTATCATATTTATGTTAATTATGTTTATTCTTATCTTGATAAGACAAGATTTGTTTTTAAAAATATGCTTTAAGTTCCTTTTATTCCTATATCAATTAATATTTTTTTTAATTTATCTGATGATGACCATGCTTAAACACAAAACGAAAATGTGTTTTACCATCCGATTATGTTTAAAAACGCGTTACAAAAAATGCATCGTTTTTCAATTTTGAGATGACAATTGATTTAATTATTGGATCCTGTTATTACAAATATTGATTTATTTATAATTCCAGTCCTAACGTATTTTTTTATATAAATTTGTCTCTTAGAATTTGCAAATTATATATATATTTAAGATCTTTTTTTCCCAAAATTTTATTTTTTTAACAAAAAATTTTTGGAGTTTTTTTTTCACTATATAACGAGTCCCTTTTCTTTATTGCATTTGAGTCTTGTAACAAATTTTATATGAATTTTTTTATGGAACATTTTTTTAAAATGCAAAAAAATTTTTTCAACTTTTTGGGTTACATGAATTTTTTTTTCATATTTAAAGACCAATGTCCGTTATTTTTAGGTTATTGTTTCTTTTTAAATCTAACTGGTTGTTTTTATTTTAAAATTAAAAACTATTGTTTTAAGAATTTTTATCCCATAGCTTTCAGAATGTTGATTCAACTTTTCCCAAATGTATTTGTAAATATTGTATTTAAATTTTAAAATTTTTTTGAAAAAAACCTTTCTTCTCTGAGTTCAAATTCCATTTAGATTTTCCATTAACATTTTTAAATGAAAAAAATTGGTGTAGCATATAAATAATTATTTCTTTGTCGAATATTCATATTCATGTTTGTTTAATTCAAGTTATCTCCCTTCAAAAATTGCCTTATCAAAAAAATGATAAGTTTTTCAACCTGCTATATTATAAGAGGATTTAAATTCAAAGAAATTTCTTCCACACTGAAATTTTTACCCCAAACAAGATGGCCTTAAAATTGTGTTCTAGCATGAAACAGACTGTCGCCTCTAAGTGTTGACTTCTGGCATTCGAATTATATTTATCTCTTATCTCTGATATTGAGCATGTTTATATGCAAATATAAAAATCTTTTGACTATATTATACATATATATATATATATATATATATATATATATATATATATAAGAAATAAATACAAAAAAATTTTTATTTATTGAAATGAGCACACCTTATTTATATATATATTTATATATATACCATTATTACATATTTATAAACTATTATCTCACAACCGAACAACTTGAACGCTCAGCGATATATGATATTGTATAGTAATAGTATTCAAATAAAAAAAATTTCAATTATTTAGTTCAATAACCTGTGAAAAAATATAAATTTTTCAATTTATCGAAACATGTGAAACACGCTAATTCGACCCCTTCATTCAAAATTGATGAAATAAGTCTCCTTCTAAATATAAATTGTCTCATGGTCAGAATGCAATTTACTGAAATATATATATATATATATATATATATATATAAAATAAATATATATATATATTATTTTACTGTTTTTGTGTTATTTTTGAATTTTATGCCTTTTATTAATATAATTAATAATATAATATTTTCATCTATATTAATATAAGAAAATATATATATATAAGTTACTATTGTCTTTATTATTGACTTCCTTTATTTATTACCTATATAAATTTATTTTAAACCTGTTGGCCTCGATGGAAATTTTCAAAAAATATTAAAAATTCAAAAAATCAAATGCAAATAATCCCTATAGTAATTGCCCAAACTATTAAAACAGAGAGAAAAGATGTTTTAGAGAAATTTAGAAGAAAGAAAAGAGAACTGCATCTTAAAGAAATGTCCGAAAGCATTTTTGGGAAAATAGACATTATATCAAATAAATTATTGTTACGCACCTTTAAACACACCAAACCGTATAATTTAAAAATGCTAGAAAAACTCGATAAAAAATTCAGTAAATTTTCCTTGTCTATCATATTTAACTTCAATTTTCGCTATTTATATATATATATATATATATATATATATATATATATATATATATATATAATTATTTATTTAAAAATATGATTCCAAATCGCGACATAAGAAGTCCCATGTTTCAAAAACAAGAGCCGAAAACTTCAATATAATTATTTAAATTATTTAAATTAAATTGAATTAAAATAAGCTCTGTTCCATCTTCAAGCGAAATTTTTTTGAATAACGTGTTTCTGAAATTTACGTGTTTTAAAAAATTGAAATCAAAATTTCCATGGTAACAGCTAGGGCGAATTGTTTAAGTTGGGTAGGCGGGTGTTGGGTGTTAACAATAAGTATCAGTATAGAGTTACTTTCGTAGATGTCAAGTCAGTGAAAGGTGGGAGTGTCTAAATTTGAAACGGAAGATGTATTAACCTCTTCTAGTTTGCATGTCTATGGAGATTTATTTTTTTTTTTTTTTGAAAGGATTTATATTATGCATATAAAAAAAAAAAAAAAAAAAAATAATATATTTTCACATATATATATATATATATATATATATATATATATTGGTAGGGACTTTCAGTTCAATTTGAATATATATATATATATATATATATATAATTGAAATGGATTAAGTCCGACAATTTTAAATATATTTTCTGTTTATACGTTATTTTTTAGATAGAATTTTTTTAAGTAAATGTTCTATTTTTAATTAAACAGTATTAATTACATTTACCCGCCTGAATGTTCGAGAAATTTCGTAGAAAATATGCGTTCTCCTTTAGGTATGGAACTTATTTTCCTATACAGAAATTTGACCACTCAGCTACAGAAAAGAATCCGGTAAGCAAATTCCGAATTACTGTTTAAAAACACGCAGTTTTCCACGATTTTTCTCGAACGATCATTTCTGCTCACGAAACGTTTTACAACGTAAACAATATCAACATATACTGAAATGGTTTTAAGTCCGATAATTATTTAATATATTTTCTGTTTATACGTTATTTTTATAGATATAATTTATTTAAGTAATGATCTGTTTTTAATTAAACAATATTGATTACATTTACCGGCCTGAATGTTCGAGGATATAGGAATACAGGTTCGATTCTTGTCGGAGAACGCATATTTTCTAAGAAATTTCTCCAACATTTAGGCCGATAAATGTACATCAAAGAAATTACATAATTGTCGAACTTAATCCATTTTATTATATGTTGTCATTGTTTCGTACGCAGAAATGATAGATCGAGTTCAAAGATTGTGTATTTATAAACAGAAATTCGAAATTTGCTAAGCAGATGCGACACTGTAGCTAAATACTATAGCATATCTAATCAAATGACAGTTTCCGTATAGGAATACAGGGTTCGATTCCAGACGGAGAATAAATATTTTCTACTAACTTTCTCGAACATTCAGGCCGGTAAATATTAATAATAATGTTTGATTAAATACATTGCATTTACTTAAATAAATTGTATCTACAAAATAATGTATAAAGTATATGGTGTGTGTGTGTGAAAATATTTTCAGAGGGCGTATATCTGGAGAAGAGATAAAATGAAAAAAAAGACAATAGGAAAACTATATTTTACCTATTGTCTTTGATTGTTCATTCATTCATAAATATATACATATATATGTATGCGTGTGCGTTCGTGCGTGAAAATTTTAAGGAATTAATGGAGTTTTTAACCACATATTGTTCCTTATGATATAAACGTTATGTTAAGTAGGTATACGCATTAAAGTAGATATCGTTAATCTGTTTTGTTTTATAACCGTGAAATTAATCTGCAACACTAACATAGAGAACCAGAAGTCCTACTAATGGGCTACTACTATTTCTGGAGCCATAAGTTTTTCGTAGAAATTCTCATTCTCTATAGATCGAGAGACATTCATTTCCCTATTTATTAAAAAATGAGAAATGTCTCCTCAAACGCGTATATCGCTAAGTGTAAAGTTTATTGCAATAATAATAATAATAATAATAATAATAATAATAATAATAATAACATATTTCACTGTTTAAAAAGATAAATGAAAAAAAACAGGGATAGCAACTGAAACACGTTTGTCGTAATAGAAAATGATGTCGGTTTTTAAAAATCCATTTAAATATATACGTAAACATCGATATGCCTAATGATGAAAGTAAATATGACCGTGTTTGTTTGCAAGATATTCCGATAAATCGCATTTGAAACTTACTTCCCAGTTTCCTTTCTCATTAAAAAATATACATGTCAAATATGAAAATGACAGATGCATGCTTCTATATATATATATATATATATATATATATATATATATATTTTGTCTATCTATCTATCTATCTATCTATCTATCTATCTATCTATCTATGCATTCATCTATCTGGCCTACTGCCACATCATGTTAAACATCAATATCTGTACGATCGTTGAGTTCGTTATATTTACTCACGCGCAAATACCCTTGGGAAAGTTATTAACCCACCTCTTATAACCCCAAATATGAAATAATTAGTAGTACTTGTATCACTAAACCATTATTATCTCAAAAATAAATTCTTACAATCTAAAAATATTTCCTAGCTATAAACAATCTGAAAACGCTTGATAAGCCGTAGAAAACAAATCTATCTATCTATCGATCTATCTATCTATCATATTGTTAATATGTATATATACATATACTACGTTAAATGTCGCCATATCGGGCGGCAATTAAAAAAACAACTGCGGAGGGCTCTTAGTTGGGTCTTCCAATTGTTCAGGTGTTTGTGAATCCCTAAGTCTTTGCATATTGTCAAGACTGGAAGCTCTGCTGGCTGCCGTTTGATCAGGGTTTTCATTTTCCTCGCTGCAGCCTTGGCTCTTTTGATTGCAATCTGGTCCTCTGCTGGTGGAGATTTCTATTTGCGAAACCTATTACTGCCGTATGCGTTAGGTCACAAAAGAACTCAAAACTGAACGCGGGATTAAGCACTGCATTAATATTTAAGCTTACCTTTCGAAAATTCAACGATAATTCTTTTGTCGCCACTTAATTTAAAGACAATTTGATGTACATAGGTGCTTACTTTCCCTACAACCAATTACTTTTATTTCATGTGTTGTTATTTTGCTGAATTTAGCCATTATTTTCAATTATTCCCAAATTTGTTTCCAAGTTATAAAAGTTATTTTCGTACAAAAAAATATCGCACAAATCACATAAAACGATCGCCCAAATTAATCGTAATAACGAAAATTTGGGAATCGAAAATTTCAGGATTACGAGTCAGCCTGATTCCAAAATAGTACATGCTGAGCTGGGGCCTCTAGGTGTAAATTTGAAGATGAGCCCCACTGACATATCTATCATACTGTTTATATCTATCTAATTGCTCATATCTATCTATCTATCTATCTATCTATCTATCTATCTATCTATCTATCTATCTATCTCTCTCTCTCTCTCTCTCTCTATATATATATATATATATATATATATATATATATATTTATATATATTTATAATTCTCACATCTATCTATATATCTATCACATTGCTCTCATCTATCTATCTATATCTCACCTCTCTCTCTCTTTCTCTCTCTCTCTCTCTCTATATATATATATATATATATATATATATATATATATATATATATAGTGTGTGTGCGTGTGTGTGGAAAACCATGAAAACTGAAGAGTTTTAAAAGGTCATAACTTGTTTGTTTTCAATTTTTTTTCAGGCTATAGAGCGTCACTTATATATATATACATAATTCTCACATCTATCTACATATCTATCTATCTAAT
Source organism: Acanthosepion pharaonis (assembly GCA_903632075.3). Taxonomy (NCBI): domain Eukaryota; kingdom Metazoa; phylum Mollusca; class Cephalopoda; order Sepiida; family Sepiidae; genus Acanthosepion; species Acanthosepion pharaonis. Next base: position 56,904 of record CAHIKZ030002272.1, on the reverse strand, counting down.
TGCTCATATCTATCTATCTATCTATCTATCTATCTATCATATTGCTCATATCTCTCCTCTCTCTCTCTCAATCTCACTCTCTCTCTCTCTCTCTCTCTCTATATATATATATATATATATATATATATATATAGTGTGTGTGTGTGGCGACTGAAAAACTAAAGTGTTTGAAAAGGTCATAACTTGTTCGTTTTCAAGTTTTTGTTTTGTTTTCTTTTTTTTTTGCAGGCTATAGAGCGTCATATGGACATTAAGATGGCTACGTGAGATATCCAGCAAGTTGTAAAACTCAGTGAGTTTTTCTACTGCAGTGAAAGACCAATTATTCATACTCAGAGAAAATACCGGCAACATTTTAATGTCAGAGTATCTCCTAGCGATGCATGCCAAAATATAAGCTGGGAAATCATGAAAACCACACCTGCCTGCAACAAAATAACAAAGAGATGTCTACTTTGTCTACATGAGAAAGTGGCAATAATCTCCTGCACTCAACAAAAGGAATTACTAATCCAAAGATCGGAAATAATTTCAAAATGCAGACACGAAAATAAATATATACTATTACAGTTCATACCAAAAAGATATTTCTTTCTTTTTATGCACCATGTCCTTTCAGGACGTAGGTGATCATGACTCTCCACCTCCCGCTATTCATTGAATCTCTCCGCAAACTCCTTGACAACGTTCTGTCATCCACCTTCTCAAGCTCGTCAGGTATGTCACGCGCTGCTTTCCCTTGTCTCTCTTTCCCTCTATTTTACCCGTGTGTATCAGATTCTCTAGGCCCTCCTTCCTCATTATGTGTCCCAGAAACTTCAGCTGCCTCTTTCTGATGTTAATTATAAGCCTTCTCCTAGTTTGTAACATATCTAAAACCTCATCGTTGCCCACACGCTCGGTCCATGATATCCTTAGCATCCTTCTGTAGAACCACATCTTCGTCGCCTCGAGTCTCTTCTTCATTTTTGAAGAAATCGTCCAACATTTGTCACTTAACAACTCAATGTTCTCATCTTTGTTACCAAAACAGATACTACCTAAAAGAAAACTGAGCACAGACATGAATGAAAGTACTTATAAAATAGTAGGACACTAAAACGCATGAACACTAAAACTATCAAAACATAACCACGAACTCTTACTATTACCACTACCTGCACTGTTACCAATACTACCACTACACCCACAAACACTACCACCATTATAACACTGAACACAGACCGATAAATCTATCAGAACCGTTGCCTACACTACCATCACTCCTACAACAATCACTTCATAACCATTGCATTTTAACAATGTCATTATTATTATTATTATTATTATTATTATTATTATTATTACCACAACTATTATCATAATTACGATTGTCATTATTGACGCTTTTTTATTATACTTTGTTTCCATCATCACTAAGGTTAAATTTACCGTTAACACATCAATAACTATTATTAACATATTAATAACAATTAATATCACACTTATTATCACTATCAGCATAATCACAATCGTCAATAATGCACAAGCAGTTAGTGTTGAAAATACAAACATCATCATCATCATGCCCACAAACAGAAACCAGCTTAACCAAAGTGGTGGTGAAAGAGCCAGACCAATAGGAGTGTATATGCGCGTCCACATATGCGTGTGTGCGTGTGAGGAAGTTTAAGTTTCTCTGACGGCGCAGGCGGTAGATCTTAGAAGCGTCAAGAACACCCCAACCGGATCCTTGTTGAAAGAAACGATGCTTATAAAAGCTGCTGTCTCGACGTCGAAGTAGAAGCACAACTTCCCCAACGCATGGATATGTATGTGCGCCGAGCTTCGGATAGTTTATATGGATGTGTTTGTGTGAACTAAAATGCATATACCTGTATGTATATGTGTCTGTGAGTATGAGAGTGTCACCCCAAACAAACACTGAAGTAAATACATAGTCAAACAAGCATAATAGATCCACTTTTGAAAAATAAACCAATTTGCCTGATGACCGCAAAAGCGTGAAACTCATGGTCAGAAACTCAGATCAATACAACTGAATATTTTATTTCTATCGCCGATATTGAGCGCTTTCCACTAAGTATAAAAATAATATATATATATATATATATATATATATATATATATATATATATATATATATATATATATATCATATATCATTTTTATCTCTCTCTCTCTGTCTTTCTACCCATCTGTCTCTCATACTGTTCATATCAATCTATCTATCTCATATACATACACGAACACAGATGCGAAACAAAGATCTGTAGGCGTATCAGGATGGCCAAGGATACATTCCAATAATTAGACGGAGTACTGCGAGGCAGTAAGATATCTTTGGTAACAAAGAAAAGAATATTGAACTGTTACGTGACATCTGTTCTTCTTTACGGCAGCGAATGTTGGATGATTTCCTCAAAGAGGAGGATGAGACTTGAGGCGACAGAGATGTGGTTCTATAGAAGTATGCTAATGATATCCTGGACCGAGCGTGTGAGCAACGATGAGATCTTATAGAGGTTGCAAACAACGTGGAAGCTTATATTTATCATCAGAAAGAGGCAACTGAAGTTTCTTGGATACATAATGAGGAAGGAGGGCCTGATGAAGTTGATACTAATAGGTCGAATAGAAGGAAAGAGAGACAAGGGAAAACAACGGATAACATACTTGGTAGACTTAAGCAAGTGGATGACAGAATGTAGTCTGGGGGAGGCAGCCGAGGGAAGGAACTTGTTGAGATCTGCAAGGTATAGAGGGAGATGGAGAGCCAGGATCACACACGTCCTGAAAGAATATGGCACATAAAAAGAAAAGATGTCGTATATGTTTCTTATTCTGAAACATGTTCATATTTTGGTGAAGCTTTCGTCTTTCACTTGCTTCTTTCATTGTTTGAAATCTTTTTAAAAGTCAGTTTCCATGCTTCATTATTTCATTCTCTTCTTTTCACACTTTTTTACATTTACTCACAACTTCTCCTTTTCTTTAATTCTATATTTGTCTTCCTCCATTTTTTATAAAATCTGTTTGCAATATCGATTTACATTCCTTGATCGAGATGTCTGTGCGAAGGACATCCTATGGTTCACATTGGGAATGTACAATAGCCGCACTTTTTGTTCCAGCTACATACAGAATATTAAAGAAAAAATTCAGGCGCTATGCTTCCAGAATAATTGGAAGATTATGAAGAAGACGAAAAATGATTAAAACAGCAACAGGGGTTTGTCGGCTCTGCTTCGAGGAGAAATAGTCGATTGTAACGTGCAAGGAGCCAGATAAATTGTTGAATGCCCAGTTGTCGATATTAGCAAAATGGTAGCATACGAGAAAAAATTTTTGTAGGTTAAATGGATACCAGATTAAGAAATAAATAAAAAATAAGAAAAATATATATAATTATGGAATATCCTTTATTCTGTTCTTGCATCTTGAGTAGATTCTTGTGTTACCCGGATGGACAATATAGTCTTTCGAATGTATGGCGCGATGTTTATTTATTAAAACAGCGTCGTACGCCATTTTATTGATCGAAGTACACGAATCCTGAAGAGTTAGTAAACGAAAGTATAAATACATACAAACATACATACATATATACATACATATACACGTGTGTGTGGAGAGGCTTTTGTCTGAAACTTCGTGTATCTTAAGCCGTAATATATATTTACTTAACGAAAAAAATATTATGGGGGATTTTGAGAGATTTGTGAATGCCCGGTGAGACACAGAAAATAAATAGTTATATGATATTCCAAGTAGGGATTGTATTTGTATACAATAAGAGTCAAAGTACCATTGCTTTACCTTACCTAGCGAGTCTATACATAATGTCTACTCATACACATACGCTCGTTAGTGATAATATTAGACAACCACTACAACAGACAGACAGACAGATAGATAGATAGATAGATAGATAGATAGATAGATAGATAGATGAGAAGAAACAGACATAAATGAGAAGAAAGTAAGATATATAAATATATAGATAGATGAGAACAAAGATAGATAGATAGATAGATAGATAGATAGATAGATAGATAGATAGATAGATAGATAGATATGAATAGAATAGTTAGACGTATGGATATGTCTGTTACTTTCATATCCTAGAATTGCAAAGTATGTTTGGACGCATGGCAGGTGCATTTGTTAAAATATGTAATTTAACGACGAATGAAATTTCAAAGGTAATTTGTCAGAACATTTTTTATGTGAAAATGTCGTATGTACTTCCTGGACAGACGTGCAGGAATCAATAAGCGTAGATAGATAGATAGATAGATAGATAGATAGATAGATAGATAGATAGATAGATAGATAGATAGATTTGCATGTCTATCACTAGGAATAATTAAAAGTAGCCAAACTGAAAATCGATAGCTACATGCAGTTTTTTAACATTTAATCAGTGGCTCACCGAAATACATTGACTGAGCTCTTTTCTCTTGAGAACATGAAGTGACAAATTTATCGTAACTTGTCTCTCGGAAACATTTGGAACTATTTTCGAAAAGGATAACATTTGCGAAATAATTTTTTACAATTTGCAAAACTCAACCTTAAGCCACACAGATGTCCACGCAATAGGTCGAGTTCGTTAGAATAAACTACTGCGTTTTGACCTTAGCTGATTAGCCGGTTACAAAGTCGTCTAAAGACAAACGTTCCTCATCTGCATGAACGACATCTAAGCAATCCAGCGCGCTGGTATTCTGAAGTTTACCAAATTTGAAGAATCGTAACACACAATATAATACCAAAATTCAAATAAAGAAACAGTGGTCAGGACCTTCTTCCATTACTTGGCCCACCATAAAAATGTGAATAGCCTATAAAATACAATGATTCTCATCCACTGAACAAAGTCAATATTTGCAGAATAAATACATGTGTTTATGGCTGACTCAGAAAAAAAACTACTGGACCATCTAGACAGGGTAGTAAAAGAAACAAAGAAAAAGGACCAGGGTCTTTTGTTGGCACCCCGAGAAAACAGAACTTCGATGCCCTTACAAGTTGATTTTTGAAAAATTTTCACACTGAGAAAATTAAAATTATGAATAACAAGTTTATTACAATATACAGCTTAATAGAAGCTAAAGAAACCATTCATTATCCTACCTAAAACATTTTTTAGGCTTTAAATCAGCAAATCATTTCATGGCATTTTCTACACCTATCTTCTTTACCAGATTATTTTCTATTGAATAAATAGCCAAAGAATCTGTCTAGAGTCATGTATTATGTCAAACACATGATATGATGGCCCCCCACTCGGCTTTGATGGCGCCACGGGCAACTACCCGAGTTGCCTGGGACTTGAGCCGACCCAGAAAAGGACTAACCATCAAGTTTTAGCAGAAGATGGACAATATGTCACCGAGATCCGAACGCACATTCTTCTGGTGAAGGAATCATTCCAAAAGCTAAACAAGATACTGAAAAAATGGAAGAATTTTGTTAGAAACAAAGAAAAGAAAGGCCAGATTGCTAGGTGATATCCATTCTCTTATAAGGCACTGAATTCTGGACGAAGGGTGAAGAGATTCCACGGATGGAGAACAGAAAGGAAAACGGCAAGAGATAGATCACTTATACTCAAAATCAGGAAAAGACGTCTGTGATTCCCTGGACAAACAAGGAGGAAGGACGACTTGAAAAACTTAAACCTTACGGTGCATATTACGTGTCAGAGCGTTAAGAGAAGGCAGTGAGCCACAAACCTGACGAGCTTCTATGGGAGACTCAGCAAAGGGAGAACATTTTCTTCGGGGCCACAAGGGATAAGAAATTGTTGAGAGCCATGATCCCTTATATTCTGAAGGGGCGTGGCACATAAAAAAGAAGATTGTAACGAAGTCTTTGTCATGACTAATTTAATCTCTCATATTTTACATTACATTTTATTCAACCCTTAACTTAGTGCCGGTCAATCAAAGGTTTCACCTGAAACGTGGACCTTACATTATTGTCTACGATATCTGAGAGACTCTCCTTAATAACATTAGATTGGGTGTTTATATATGTATAGATCTCTGGGTCATACGACTCATTCTTATTTGTTGCATCCCAGTTGCGGCTGGGCCGTTCACTTGATACTTGGCGGCTAGGAAATCATCTAAGGTCAACACTACCCCTGCCTTCTCTAAATGACACTGAGTGTCAAGTCTATTTTGAAAGACCCGGGGCAGAGACACACACTCAAACGAGATCAATAATAAAATTCTTTGGTTATCCTTCTTGCTCTTCTGCCAAAGATTGAGGCGGATAAAAAATAATAGAAGAATAAAACATGGCCGCGATTTCTCACTACATTTACTTATTTCAAAGTTTTTCAATCGATAGGTCTGGTTAACCCCAGTGTTAATTTCAGAGTTTCAGTGGGGAAAAATCATTTACGTTTTTATTACTTTTTATTTACAGTATTTTGTTTATTGTATTACAATACCCTAGTATTTTACCGAACTTTTTGTTTATTGAAGTATTCTTTAGTTTACTTATTTAGTAATTAGTTATGAATTAAAATAAATTACTACGCATTTATTTAAGTTTAAAAACATCAACATTTTCTTTTGCTAATAAATTTATAAAACTTCTCTATAAAAACAATCCATACAAATGTATATGTACAAATAAGGAAAAGATTGCATATTTTCAGCAACATAGGGTCTTGCAAAAGTAGGTCTACTGTAAGTACTATACCAGAATTATAATAATCAATACAGTACGGGTTTCATTACTGTATACCTACTTTTGCATACCCTTGTATATGCATATCATTTTGAATGCAACTTTTCGGACAGTCTTGGTAAGGTAGGGTGTGACATTCTAACTTATGGTGAAAAGGGTGTATTGGGCAAAAAAGGTTAAAACCATTGATTTAACTTGTAGAGCGAGAAAATGCTAAGAGACCTAGATAAATTTATTGATTGATTTTCTACTTCTTATCAACTTTTGCAAGTTATTTAAAGCCAATAATATTTTTAATATGTTAAGAATTTTTTGGAGATAATATTTATTTACAGATGTAAGTTAACGTATAACTGAAGATAGAAAAGGTGGATTCACACCTTTCCTAAGGGTATTTGTGCCTAAGTGAATATAACGAAGCACTTTGATTTCCAGTTTTTTTTTTTTTTTGAGCTGTTAGCGTATTTCTTTTTGAGATTGACTGAACAAACCACGTACTGACTCGGAGAATTATCTCTGCTGTCTGACTTTTCGCTCTTTGTCTTTTGAGGAATATTTAAGAAAATCATAACTATACATTACTCCTTTGCTCATGAGCTCATAAGAAGATTTATCTCTATATTTTAGTTATTTATTATCAACCCAGTGGCGACAAGACCAAAATGGGCAAACAAACAGGAGGTAAAATATCAAATAAAGATCACTGGCATCATGCAGAAAACAAGACTAATCGAAAAACCGAATTAGAAAAACATTTAAGACAATGCAAAAAGCAAGTTGCAGATAGAATCTGCCAATATTGAAATGACTAGATGCAGTTACCTTCTGTCAGTTTTGATATGGCTAGATGCAACCGTAAGTTCTATGCTAACAATTTCTTCTCTCACACTTCTGACGTTGAACTCTATTCAACCTTTTTTCTTTCCAATCAACTTTGTTCTTCAAGAATTTAAATGCAATATCAATCGTTATGTTCTGTGTACAGATTTCTGTTCATTTACTGTTCTCTCTCCTTAATTATGTTTTTTCTTTTTCTTTTATTCTCTCACGCTCAGTAACCGCCTTGTGTCTTGATGGATTTATTGCCTTGCGTCTTGGTGGATTTATTGCCTTGCTCGGAGTGAAATGATTAAAATATATATAATCAAAATATATCTATATCTATATTTGATTAGTGAAACTTGAAACTGAACTGTTCTGCTAATATTTCTATGGCAATTAATTTTTTCATAAAAGCAATAGAACTCTTACGTTGTACAATTGCGTCCACTGTAGGCACGGTGCTGGTTTCAATCTCGCTAGGAATTACTGGAAAAACACCCCTCACAAAAAAATTATAGATAAATCATACAGATACATGCTGAGGTTTCTTCCGAGACAATAAGACAGATCATTTCTCGGTCTCATCTGCCATATTGTTGTTCCTAATTTCTTGATGTTTGATGGCTATAATTACTGTTAATCTCATTCTTACTTTGTAAACATTTTTCCGTATTACTTTAGCTTTACCTAGTTTCCTCATGTATACACGGTAATAGTTTCTTTTTAATAAAAATCTGTTATTATTTATAGGTTTATAAAAATGCTGTATTAATTAACCGTTAAGTCCTACTATCTCACAAATGGGACATGGGTATGAATGGGTTAAGAACATTAATACTAATACCTCAAAGGCAATTATTCGATCACAGGAGCTCGTGTATAAGGACTGGTTTAAGGAAAACAATGATCCCATTCCATAACATGATATAATTTCAGCTATTAACGACGTGTCAAACTGTGGAATTATTGATGCATCGCACGATGTAATAATCTGGTTACTTTATATTTTAAGTAACTATTTTAAAACTAAACTTTGAATGACCGATTATGACCGAATTTGATTATATATATATATATATATATATATATATATATATATATGAATAACTTGATGGAGAAAATGAAATTTATCTGTAGTTTTCATTTGTTTTTTTATCATGAATTTTGTTCAGTCCTTGTGTTGGTCAAACACTTTTAAATTGTTATTTAACAAAAGAGCTAGATGGATTCATGCTGCTCTGAATTCCCTTGGTCATTTTGACATTTATTGGTTCCTGGGAAGTGGATGTGTCTGTTAAGTGTGTGTTGTTTGGTTTTTAGGGAATGAGTGAGTATGATGTGTGTAAGTGTGTATATTAGTATGGGTGTGTGTCATCATTTAGCTCAGTAGGGATGAGAGAGTATGACGTGTGTAAGTGTATTACTGTGTGTGTGCTTGCTTAATATTATTTTACTCTGTTCTTTTTTTTTCTTTTGTAATTGTTTATTAGAAACTTTCTTAATTCACTTTCTTGGGTATTGTTATCAATCACACTTAAACATGGCCATATAATCTACAGGTTATGAGCCTCTGTTTCAATGGCGACTCTACACAGAGAGACTCGAAATATAAGACGATGACGCCTAAATCTAATGTAAACTACGCTTATGAATGTCCATATAATGGTTGGTGGTAACAAAATTTGTAAAGAATAAACATTTTTTTTCGATTTAGAAAGTTTTTAAACTAAGACATAATATACAATGTTGATTATTATTGGGTGGAGGGGAGCTTTTTCTTTATTGTTTTCTGGAATACCAATTTTATTTTAAAAACCGGAAAATAAATTTGTGATTTTGTTTGAAAATCAATGTGCGTTATTATTTTAGACAAATTACACGGGGAGGAATAATAGCATGTTAATATATTGGGACCAAATAGACAATTCTACACATCTCTTTGGTTCAAAGTTTTCACAAAAGCTGGTGGGGCAAAAAAGCTCCACAAACCACTCCCACTGTATCGGGGTGGATTTTTAAAATCTTTAAAAAAAACGCTTAAGCGAGGTATTGTTCAGATTTTGGGAAGTGGACAAAGTCGAGAAATCTTCTTGTGAGAACTCATACAAATTAACGGCTTTATATTAAAATCCATATAAGTACTACTTACGCAAAATTCTACTTGATTATCAAATTCTCAAGTGTTTTTTTTTTCTAACTCAAGTGTATTTCGACCTCACTCTGGTTATTAAGAACTCAACTCAGAAGAAAAAATTATCACCAGTCAATTTTCAATGTATCTATCTCCGAAATAATATATACTTTATAAAAAATTAAAGCCACAAGTCACTATTTCGTTTTCAAAGACCAGCTCAAACGCTGACATATATATATATATATATATATATATATATATATATATATATATATATATATATATATATCAATTATCTGAAATACTTTCATTTGATTTTATCAATGTGCATGTGCTGTCCACACTCTACCCGAGTTGAAGCCATTACAATGACATGAGGATTTTATAATTTCTCAGCGCAAATATAAATGCATATTTCTTTCCCTGGCGTGTTTTCATTTTAATTACATTTACATTGAAGGTATTGTTTTGTATTTTAAACAGCCTTGAATTGCCATGGCTTTGTTTTTGAACAATAAACAAAAAAAAATTATATATATATATATATATATATATATATATATATATATATATATATATATATATATACGCAAAGTTAGGTGTCCCTAAAATATAATAAGCTTTTGATTAATATAACTACTTTCATTTAATATTTAACTTAAAACGTAAATCTTGTTTGTAAATCAATAAACATTAATATTCCATAATGTTAATCATTGATGTTGTTTGGAAATCTATATATGTTGTCATTTAAAGTTTGGGCACATTTTTGGGGGACATCCTGTGTATTAAATTTATATGAAAATTATATCTATATGTAAACATTTGTGTGTGTTTGTGTGTGTGTATAATTGTGGTATAATTATAGAGAAGGTGCTGAATGTATATTATATACACTGTTTATTTATGAATTAGCACTGACATATATATATATATATATATATATATATATATATATATATATATATATATATATATAAAACTCAGTTCATAAACATAACACATCAATCGTATTTGCCAATCTACAGAATTAATAAATCTCACCTGGATATTTCACTGAAATGAACACGAAAATATATTATGTGTTATATACTTATATTACTTTTATACTTTTATTAGTTTTGTTACTACCAATAGAAAATCCATTAATTTGCTATGTTAGATGACAAGGATGTCATTTACAGCACATGCAACTGATTTCACTATGATGACGATCACTCAAACTAATATTTGTCAAATGAAGTGCACACAAACTTTTCTGCTGCAGGCCCGAAGGTTTGAACTCGAATCATTGCAGGTGTGGATAGAAACACTTTTCTCATTCATACTCTTATATCAGCAAATGAAGTCACCCAGTTTCAGCATTTTACAAGTTTTAAATAATGATCAAAATAATCATTAGTAGAATTGAGGAAGACTTCTTCTCAATATAATTCTTTACGTTTCTTGTAAAACTTATATATATTCATATGATTCTGACCAGAAGAAAAATATATTTTATATATTCATGAATAAATTATTTAAAATCGGTCATTATTCAGTCATTATTCAGTCATTCAAAGTATAGTTTTAAAATAGTTACTTAAAAATATAAAGTGACCAGGTTATTACATCCTAATGCTTATGTTTTAAAAAAAATAAATAGACGTATATATTTTGATGGGATGCATCAATAATTCCACAGTTTGATACGTCGTTAATAGCTGGAATTCTATCATGTTGTGGAATGGGATCATTGTTTTCCTCGAAGCCCTGGTATACGAGCTCCTGTGATCGAATAATTGCCTTTGAGGTGTTAGTATTAATGTTCTTACCCGATTCATACCCACCGTCCCGTTTGTGAGGCAGTGGGACTTAATAGCTATACCTTTAATTAATACGACATTTTTATAAACCTATAATTAATAACAGATTTTTAATAAAAAGAAACTGTTACCGTGTATAATGAGAGAGTAATCAAACATAAAATCAATAGCTCCATGCAGGGTTTTTAATATTTAATCAATGGCTCACCAAAATACATTGACTGAGCTCTTTTCTCTTGAGAACATAAAGGACATATTAACTAGCAGATATGGATAGAAACACGTGCCTCTTTCATATTTTAGATACTTTGGCTGTCTAGTTTTATTATGAATCCATCCGTTTCTTCATCGATGATCACTAATTCCTAATCAGCAAGGTGAGGGACAGGTAACCCTTTCCAGTACTGAATCTTTCATAAACATAATTAATAAGAGATGTTTTAGAATCTCATGAAACTGATTTTCACTTTTCATTATTGTAATTCATACTGGATATTACGGTGGGAATTAATTGATTAAAATGTTCCCATTTCTCAGTGAACAAAGAGACTTACTTATGCGTTGACGTTCTGATCCAGCACGGCTTGAAATTAACGATGGCGATAGCTGTACCTAAGTTTTACTCTCTACGGTCGTCTTCGTTGGGCGGGCGTGATGTGTAAGCTTAGGACTGTTTTAAATATTCTGTGGTCATTTAAGCATTGTATATCACAGATGCCGCTTGTAATGTCGACGTTTTGATGCATCTCTGCCTGACTATGATGTAATTCATCAGTTACTACTGTTTTGAAAACAGATGCATCCTGATAATCGAACTTGCCTTCTAAGCAAAAGATGGCATTGATGCTGCAAAGTGATTGTTTCGCACATTTACTTAACAGGAACCGAACGTTACTCTGTGGGATTGGAAAGCTATGTGAGCCGGGTAATGTTTAACATTTTTTCTGTCCCTCCCAACTTAGACGTTAAAGTCTCCAAAGATGAAAATTTTGTTTGTTCCCAAGAGTATATCTTATGAGTTGATCGAAGAATACCACCTCATTTGTCCGCCTGTTCTTTGATCGGTATGAAAATCTATGACAACCCAACATACATCTATAACGGTTCACGAGACCTAATCATGAAGATATGGACATCATCTACATATTCTCGTATACGCGTAAAGGTTTCCGCCCAGTGGTAGAACATCCTTTCGAAAACGTTGTCCTCGACAAAATCCAAAGACGGATACGAAATGTGATTGGCTCTGATCTGGCATCTCGTCTACAGTCGATCTCTCACAAACGTGCCGACGCCGCCCTCTGTCTTTTCTACAAATACTTTCACGGTAGCTGCTCCGACGAGCTACTTTCGCTAGTTCCCTAATCCGCATGAATTTAAGCGTGCTACTAGCCTAGCATCTCGATCCTACCCTTTCACTGACGAAACAGTTAAATGTACCCGTCTCTTCTACTCCAATAGCTTCATGTCTCGCGCGTCTCGTCTGTGGAATTCCCTTCCTATTACTTGTTTCCCAGATAGCTATAATCTCTTACTATTCAAATGTAATGTCAATCGACATCTCCAGATGCCCTGATCTATTCCCTGCCCTTTTCTCCATCGTTTCCTCTATCACGCCTCTTTACTCTCGCTCCTACTCTCTGTAATCCCTTGCCTGCTAGTGGCATCCCGCCTTGCTTGGGGTGAAATGCTTAAAAAATATCTAACAGCAGAATTCATTTCCACTATGGTAACACTTTTCTTCAAGATCCGGGGGATCGGATAGAAATTATAGTGTTGAGAGAAAACTAACAGGAAATCGGTAATAAAGATTTATTAATGTGATATATTTATATGTATATATATGAGTATGTAACGTTAGTTAGCTTGCGGGCATTACCCACATTAATACTCAACTGAAGAACAATGATATTACTTCGATAATATAAGTCTAGTAGTAGGAAGATAGTTCCCGCCTTTTTGCGTAGGATTCTTCGTTGCTAAAAGCTTTTTGTGCGTTTATTGGGAGTTTGGCAGGGAATTTGACTGCACCCAAAGAGAGACGGGCACGAATCTAATCAAAGCGTATATATATATATATATATATATATATATATATATATATATATATATATATATATATATATATATATATATATATATATATGTATACTGGCATCCACAGATAGACTATTTCACTGTATCACAGCTCATCAATGTGTCGAAACCTGACTGATCTGGCATCACTCAGAGATTTTACTCCTGGTATAGGGGAAAGCGAATTTTTGTGTATTTACTCTTTGAATAAACACGCCATTGACTGAGAGGGCTCAATTCATAAAATAGCTTTGCATTATCAGCAGTAGTTGTCACTATTTACAGATTCGCGCTTTCTCTCCAGAGTGCTCGACGGAAATTAATTTTTCGGCGGCGTATATATTGTCATCCAGAGACAGACAGTTTCAAATAATCCCCGATTAAAACCGGAGCGTTCTACTCAAATACGGATATTCACTAAAAATAAGGGGTGAAGTAAGAAAAATATGTCAGGATGAAAATAAAAAAATTAATTATATATATATATATATATATATATATATATATATATATATATATATATATATATATATTGAATAAACAATGTAAATAATGTAAATTATTACAATGCCTCATTTCAGTAATGTAGGCATATATCTATCTATCTATCTATCTATCTATATATATATATATATATATATATATATGTGTGTGTGTGTTTGTGCGTATATATATATATATATGTGTGTGTGTGTGTGTGTGTGTGTGTGTGTGTGTGTGTGTGTGTGTGTGAAAAGTGTATATAAATATAAATAAATATATGCAACCATATATATATATATATATATATATATATATATATATATATATATATATATATATGACTATATTACTGAGATGAGGTATTTTAATAAATTACATTATTTACATTGTTCGGACCTTTACCTTCATCTTTATTGTCATGTTCACGACGTCTCGACTGTTGTACGCTCTATTCTTCTTCAGGTGATTGGGCTTTCGAACTAAAGCCTTTATAACGTCCATGGGGAGAGATTGTTCCAGTTACACGTGCCTCTTCCGAAGTACTCAGTTATCTCGCTGTAACTCAAATCTCCAAGTTTTTTTTTTCACCGTATCTTTGGTTCAAGTCACTGTATTCAACCAACTTTTTTTTTTGTTTTTATCCACTGCGCCATAACATATGACCCAGTGGATAAAAAAAAAGAAAAGCTTGTGTTATTATTACTTTTCCCTAGCACTCCATATTGCCAGATCCCATATTATATTCACTTCAATGCTTGGCCGGCTTTGGTGATTTTTGTCGCTTAGCATATATACTGATTCTTTAAGTTTTCGTATTTTCCAATGACGTTTTCTATCTATTATTTCAATCACCTGAAGAAGGCCGGAACGTACATCCACCGAACATCATGAACATAACAATAAAGATGCAAGCAACGGTCCGAACAATGGGAATAATGGAATATATATATATATATATATATATATATATATATATATATATATATATATATATATATATATATATCAGGGGCGGAGATGGGACTAGTGCTACGCGTGCCCGGCACGACCAATAACTCGGTCAATGTTATTCAAAATGGATTAAAATCATCCATTAATTTCAAGCAAACATACTTAGGCTGATCTCAATTAAATTACGTATCTATTCAAGTTTCGATAACTAAGTAGCCAAAAGTTCATAAATATATCTGGGAATAATACAACGATGCTGTTTTGAACGGATGGCCACCGTCAGATCTATTGAACATCCCATAATATCGGCTATAATGTTGAACACGCGCAATCCGTGCCAAGCACAAGAAAAGCTTATAATAACAAGTAATGTTAGAGAAATCTCGCTTTTGGCTGTAGCCAATGGTGGCAAAATCAAGTCGAAATACCGTGCTCAGAACAATTAGCACATTGTGACTGCTGATGATTGTCTTGGAAAGAGAGAGAGACCGAGAGAAAAGAGAGATAGTGTAGTAGTAGTAGTAGTACGAATAGATGTTTGTAAACATAACCACGTTTATTTATATTGTAAATATCAGTGATGAAGTTATTGTTTCATTAATTAATTAACAAAGAACAGGTTTTGAATAAGAGTGAATTTGTTTTTTTTTTTATTGAGGAATGTTTTTTTTCGTGAATTTTGAATCATAGAAATCTACGAAAAATACTATTAATATAAAATAATAATATTAATATAAAATGACATACAAACCGTATTTTTCGTAGATTTCTATGATTCAAAATTCACGAATAAACCATTCCTTAATAAAAAAAAAAAACGATTGTGAAGTGCTAATAAAAAATCAATCATTTAATTATTTTATAATTCCATGAGACAAATGACCTGGAGAGTTGTGGACTTAAAAGTCTTAATTGCTAACCTGGTTAGTTGTCATTGTCATCAATTTCTTTTTTCTAATAAAGATATTTTTCTCGTCATAGTAATGAACATCTTCTCTTTTCTTCTATACTTTTGAAAGGAAAAAAAAAACTTATCTACTGTATTAACAAGACTACAAATTATATAGTATCTTGATTGTTTACAAAAAAACCACCATGCAAGGTACGTTAGTCAATCTGTGCTATACAATGGAGAATCACGCAATAGCAACTATGATGACTTACTTTGGGTCCACGGACCACGGGTTGGGAACTGAAGTTGACAGAGGGGGGGGCACGAGTAGCAAAAATAGGCTAGAGTCGCCACTGATATATATATACATACACAATTGATTCTTTGCATACACATTCATAAACCATTGAACACTTTAACGTCCAAAATGTTCCTCACACATATTTATATTCTATTTATTGCGTTAATGCACGTGACTTGTATCTGTGTAAGATCATATCATAGCAGTCTTCTGTGTCTCTTTTGCTGTTTTCATTTCTATCTCAATCTCTGAAGCTTTGATAAAAGTGAAATATGTTAGATTGAGATTCGTTTCCTACTTGTTCTTTATTTTATTTTATTATTATGTAGGATTCATATCCATAATTGATCTATATTTGGTCTTCAACTTAGATATAAAGAATTAATGGGTTTTTAATTTTATCCAGCATATTTTTATTGTTTGAAACGTTATTTTTGGTGAATACATGTATTTGTGTAAAACGCCGCGTTATATTTTCTACACATTCGAAAATAACCTCAATATAAAGAGTAAAATGTTGTTAAAACGTATCTATCTACCTATCTCTCTCTCTCTATATATATATATATATATATATATATATATATATATATATATATATATTATATGACGAAGATTTAATAAAATGAAACATGTTAGACATGTTAGTTCACATCATTAAACAGACTAAAAATTAATTTTAATTAAAAATTCTAATTACAGAAAGTTCTCAGAATTTACATATGCACACATTTTGAACAAAAATTAAAAGTATTAATGGTAATGGTGATAGCTGTGATTATCCGTTTATTCATAAGGAAAAAAATAGCGTTAATTCATCAAAAATCCTTATTGTCGGTTGAAAAATATTAAACAATGAAACAAAGCTCTCAATGTCTCTTAGGTATGTCCGTTTCCATTTTTTTTAATTCAAAAATAATTTGGTTAAATAAGGATAACGATAGTTAAAGTGGTCGAGTTCAAGTCAGTTTGTGCTGTTGGAACGACCAAATTACTTACTTCATCAGCAGGGCTGTAAGGAATGTCCGAACGATGTCGTTGTAAAGTGAAATGAGTGCCGAGTCCACTAAAATATCAAATACAATATTTATAAACCAATCACACTCAAGAAAACACTTACATCTTAAAACACACCAATAAAATCATAGAATACAAATCAGAATGTTTGTTATATTAGTCATCATTATTTTTAGGTAGATGCCGACAAAATATCGTACGGACGTAGTAGAAGACATACCACGCGTCCTTTTAGGACCAATTAGGAATAAATAAATAATTTAATTCTGGGGCCGATTTTGTTACGAAAAAGTATATAAAAACATACGAAATCCGTTTCCAAAGTGGATACACACAGCTCTCAACGAACTCCACGCAACTCTCGCTTAGGATCTTCACGATTCCATGCTAAAGGCGACAGCATCGGTAAACTTCACACTACAGCAACGCCGCCAACAGTAAGAAACAATTTCTATCTTGTGTATCCTCTTTCTTTACTATGAATCACGCACACACGTGTTGACTTTTTCATACAAACACACACGTATAACAACATTTTATTGTTTCTCACATACGTACACAAAGACAGTTTTTATTTTATTTCAAAAGTTTATTAACCCAAACAAAAAGACATTATTTTCTAAATATCATCAACTGTTTGTATTCTTGTCGCTATATTAAATTAATGTTTATTTGTTGAAACTACGTTGTCTTCTACTGAATTTTAATCCTTCAATGAAAATTGTGTGATTATTCTAGACAGCCAAATTACGAGCGACTCCTTAATGCTATTTTATTATTGTATCGAATCCCGACACTCCAAATTTTAACATTCAACGAAAAACCGAGTAGAAGATTCCTACAAGAGCAAACTTCTGTCTTTTCCGGAAGTGGTGGCCATAAAATTGGGTAGATGATCAAAAACACTTTCCAGTTCTTTTATCATCTACCCAATTTTACATCATGGGAATTTTTTTTTTTCTCTTTTTATTATTATTTTATTTAATGCTTTTATTTCATTTTCCCCACAATCTCAAGCGTTCTTTTATATTTGGTAAAATCTGAAATTATTCAACACATCTCGTTATCAGGCAAATTAATCTTACGAACAATTTTTATGCTTCAAAAATGCAACGTGATTATTGATTAATTTTTGAAGTTCAGATGTGCGGAAAATGAACCGGTTTACATTCTAACTACGCATATAGATAGTACCATCTTTCAGCAAATAAACATTTAGATTCTAGTATTTATTTTGTATATCTACAAACATTGCTGTGGTTAATAATGTAAGCGGGAGTGCGGAAAAGGAAATCCCGATGAAATTAAAAGAAAATCAGTGTTTTTAATCCTATGATGAGACTGGGAATAATTTATTAAATAACAATTGATTTAATTCGGTTTCCAGAGATTTAACAGCGAGAATGCTGAATATTTTAAATGGTCAACAGGAATGTGGCTTGAAAAGTTGTTCTTGCAGTTCACTGAAAAAATGAAAAACTCAGTAATATATTATGCTGCAAAAGCTCTGTAAGCTTTCATGGTTCAGGCGGCTACATAATTTTAAGATAATGAAAGAAAATTAAGTGAATGATAGATTACGTTCCCTCGGTGTGAAACAATGGCTTGTCGGCTGTTCTTGAAGGTACTTACTGTTGTATTGAGTTTAATCCTAAGTGTCTCCCTCATGTAATCTAAGCTTAATAAACAATTTATTATAAACAGGCTAAAACAAAATACTATGGTGAGAATTTGTTTTGTTAACGCCATAGACATCAGTTATTGTTTTGTTTTTTTGTTTTGTCTTGTTTGCCGTTTTTTTACCTTTTGAATGTAAAACCTAAAGATTTCATGTATTTAACTACACTTGTGTTTTAATTAAGCAGAAAGGTTGTAAGACCTTGCTTATCACAAAATATATTCGTATTATGTTACGGAACCACATTAAGACGGACCATGCACAAACGTCTGACAAACTAAAACTGGCAAAATATAAAATTGTAACACGATGAATATGTGTTTCAATTTACACGAATTTAAATATACATTAAATTTAATTGGATTACAGTAAATGATAAAAACTTGCACCGGTTCCAACATAAACTATGTCATTTTTTTCATCATTTAATTTTTTAAAATCATTTATATCATATTTTATGGGGTAAGTCAATAACGCCGATAAGATGCAAGTGATTACAGAGTGTTAGAGAATATGAAAAAATATTATTAAGGAGAGAGAACAGTAAAAGAATAAGAATTAAATTGATAATAGGTAACGATTGACACTGCATTTAAAATTTTGAAGATCAAAGTTGACTGGGTAATAATAAATTCCACAAGTGAGAAGTGCGATTGAAGAAACTGTTAGCATAGAACTTGAGATTGCACCTGACCATTTTAAATGTAAAATAATGAAGCCTTTCTAGCACTGTGCTTAAATTCATAAAGAATAGATACACGAAAGTTACATTACGTTGGTGGAAAAATGACTGGAGCCGAGATGCTAAGTCAGGACTAATAATATTGCAGATTCTTAGGATTTTAGCAAGAATCTCTAAACGTAAAGCAGGAGCACAAGACAAGATGTAGGAGCAATATTCAAAGCAAGGACGAATTGTAGACATATAAATATGTAAGATAGATTCTGGTGAGAAAACGTCTAGCACGCAAGAGGGAACCAACTTTGCTAGCAGCAGATCTAGTAACAGATTAAATATAATCTTTCCACTTCATGTAAACGGACAGTTAGTCCAAGAAGACGCAATTAGTAACTTACTTTTAGATTGGTATCTGCCAGCAAATGAAACATGAAAATGGTACTCAAGTGATTAAAAGAGAGGAATTTCGTTTTGAAGACATTAAAATTAACAAGCCATTCCTTGCCTCGGTTAACAATAGAATTTAGATCATTTTTAGATCAACTACCTATTTAACCTTATCGAACTGCTCGGACCTACAATTAATAAAGGAATAAATGTTTGTGACATCAGCATAGACACCGAGTTTAAAACTGATGCCATCAGGAAGGTCGTTGATGAAAAGTAGGAATATCGTAGACACAAGGGGGGACGCATTCATTAATGCGAAAAGATCTAGAAGTAGTCGTTCAAGACAACTTTCTTTTCGCGATTCGAAAGACTGAATCAGTTTAAAATTTTATCCAGAAACACCATAACCTTTCAACTTGTGAAGAAGACCAATATACCATACCCTGTCAAATGCTATCGAAATATCCCTACCCAATAAATTCCAGTCACCTGAAGAAGGCCGTAGCGTACAACGGCTGAAACGCCGTATATTTGACAGTAAAGATGAGGACAACAGTCTGAAAAATGTAAATACCTCATCTCAGAAATATATATATATATGTTATTCTATACCTCTTGTAATTTTTGACGAAATATAGCCGCAGATATAGGTGTGTTAATTGAATGAGCCAGATGCCATCTCATCTTACACCAGGCTTTAAAAGAGCTAAATCAAAGAAATGGAATATTGCTGCCATATCTGGGCTGAGGCATCACCATCATCACTTGCTGGCCTCGACAGAGTTGAAAAGCTTTTAAGAGGCCTTGTGGTGATGAATAATTTTCCAGCTTATAGCCCCTTTCCTACAGACGAAATGTTGCTAGTCATTTGCTGGCCTATCGCTATTTTCAAAGCATATATTCAGACGAGATATATTCCTTAGTTCCACCAGTTTAGACCTTCACATCTAGCACCCTCCGTATCACATACTTAGAGTTGATTCATCGTCATTCCATTTGTATTCCACTGGTTATTTTGTGATGCGGGGTCTGGCAAGACACAACACTTAACTCGATATCAGTCGTGATATTAGTATTCAATACTCAGCTAGAGAATTCACTGTAATAGTATTATCTTCTTTCTCTATACAATTACCCAGGGCTACTTATTATGAATGGATCAGTCAGTTCTTACCCCAACAGTTAAGGGGGAGTTCCACTGAGACAGCTTCTTCCACAGAACTAAATACGTTGGAGAACAGACCGCAAAATGTATTCGTCTCCGTTCCTTACTGTCATGATGCCTACCTAGACCGACAGAATGAACTCTGCCGAACGCTATACATACTACGCCTCTCAAAAGAGACGAACGGATTTGGTATCGAGTCGAGCTGATAGCAGTCACGCCAAACCAGTCGGACAGTCTCACTAACACCTTTCACTTCTAGTATTATTTCTCCTGTGATATATTCTTTGTTATTTCTACTGTTGTGTTTCGTGTTGTTCTTCCATGGTCCTAACCTTGGACCATAACACTTACAATCTTAACCTCTTCCAGTCTAGAGTCAACCGATATTTATCCTTATAATATGCCCTTTTACACCCTTTTTGTACGCCCTTAAAACCTTATTCTGTAATCTTCTGCCTTGAGTAACTCTTGTGGCATTTATTGGGTTAACTATAGTATAAAAATTGGGACTGAGCTGACGTCCGTTTCCGTTTGGGTGATTACCGAACATCTTTCAGAATATATTTTGTGGAACTGATATCATTTATGCAGACATTATCATTCTATAACAGTATACTGGTTTCTTGTTGTAGTAAAAGCAACATAACGGATTGAACAATATTCTAGGCGTCGCCTTCATCAACGTTCCCACACGAAGAAGCAGATTGTGAGTAAGTGTTGTAATTTAAGGCACCAAACTCACAGATGTATTGGTCTCGTGTGTGCGAGTAAAAATCTTTGGAAGATCGCGCTACACAGTTCTTCGTTTTTCGCACAAAGCTACCATAAACACTAGAGAGTTCTATTCGATCCTTCAAGAGTCCCTCTCCCTGACTAACATGAATCGTTTTTGCAACGTTGCATTTTGGTTGTTGGTATATGAGTTTGAGTCAACGTTACTGTTACACTGAAATCAGCTATTTTCCAGACCCAAAACTAACCGTTTATGCCCAACATTGTAAGAATTTTATGGCAACGTTGCGAAGTGGTGTAGCTGGTCATTTACAATATCAGAATACTTTTTTTCTTCACTTAACAATATATATTGAATGAAATGTCTGCCTCTATGTTTATAACTGGGACTCGCTAATTTAGATGAAGAATGCATGTTGTAATATTTTTTCTGTTTTCTATGAATGTAACGTTACGAGACAAGATACTTGCAACGTTACCTTGTAACGACAAGGCCGGTATTTATTCATACAAAAAGTACAAATTGTGGTACGAGGCCAAAAAATGGGAGGGGTAGAGGCTGGTCAACACTAACTATCTTATACCTAGCTAATTAGATTCGCGACCCATTCGTACATTACATTTTACCCATTCACCAAAAGAACTCGTCCATCACCAAACAATCCTTCAACCACCATAATACTCCGTGCTCTCAAGGGAAACCTACCAAAATCGCGCCCCATGCCATAAAAATTTTAATGATGATATATATATACAATTCTAATAATGATAAAATGAGAGGGGAGGGAAATGAACCCAATAATAAACTTAAAATAAACACAAATACAAACTAAACATAATTGTTGTTAGTAGGGACCGTCCAACCCATAAAACAGAGAGACCGCTGTATTCTGCCCAGGGGACAAAATCAAGAGACGCTCTCGCTAAGGGAGTGGGAAAAAGTATAAAATATTGGGCTGGAATGGGAAAATATAAAACTGACCCAGTCGAGATGAAAAGTGTGTGGGTGTGGGGGGGGGATCAAAACAAACTGGGGAGGTTGGGAATCTCGACTTGGATCATAACCAAAGAACGGCCGGGATGCAGGCCAGGAACAACACTTACTCACATTAACTAGGTACACTGAAGCTTGTCTAACCTAACCAAGGGGAGGGTTCCACAGGAAGCTACCCCGATGTGCAATAGGTTGACCTAGAAGAGAAAATCAAGGCTAGCCCCGTTCACACAAAGCAAGCTCGCTTCTTTTACCCACCTTTCGCTAAAGACTGTCGAATGCAATCGTTTTCTATCCGATCTAATCTTCATCTTGAGCTGATGCTCAAAGAATCGAATTGTGACATCATCATCATCATCATCATCATCATCATCATAGTCGTCGTCATTATTCTCTTGACTTTTGTAATGATAGGTGACATCCGAATGCAGAAGCCACGCTGCATCTCCTCTAAACCGATCTATCAAAGGCAGCTGTCAGAAGTTCCGGTATAATCATACTTGTCCATTGTTTGGCATAGTCTAAACATTTTTTTTACGTTGGCGTCCTCTCCTGCAATCCACTTTCAACGGTGCATTGCATAATGGTCTAGCATAGGCTGTCGTGTTTCGTAACGTTCCCAATCCACGCTCTTTTTCTCCGTTTGACTGTGGCGAGAAGTGGTTACTTGGTGGCCCACAAAACTTTCAACCCTTTTCCGTACAAACTTATTGCTTTATTGTTCCCAATAGAAGATACCAAGGAGTTTTCTCATGTATCTGTTCTCAAACGCTTGGATCTTTCTCTCTGCGTCTGCCGACAGTTTCCACGTTTCATATCCATATAGGAGAATGGAGGCGACAAGCTATTTGTAGAGCCTGTGACATCACTAGAGACAAACAAGAAGGCTGCGTGATAGCGGGAAATGCGGATAAACACGGTGTACCTGCATACGATTCCCAAATGTTCCTGTTGACTTTGCTTATGCATTGGGTACGGTGTGTTTTTTCAATAAGCTGATCCTCTCGAGCATTGGTACTATGTGATCGTCCAGGGCCATTATCCATGAGAAAAAAACAGTCTGGTTTAGTGGCACAATCATTGACATCTCATCATGTTGGTAATATCTACCGATATCCGAAGTATGATTGGACTAACGAAAGATGCCTTCCACATGCTAACAAAATTACTAAGAAACAGGAAAACTTCATTAGGAACAATGAAAAGATTACTGCACAGCTATGTAATATCATTCCTCCATATGTATTTAAGAAGACATTTGAGGCAACAGATATGTGGTTCCACAGAAAGATGAGAATACCATGGAATGTGCATGTACTAACGAGGAAGTTTTAAGGAAAATAGAAAACATAAAAGAAACTTATGCTTAGAATCGGAAAGAGAAAGTTGAAATTTCTAGAACACATAATGAAGAAAGAGGTGTTAGAGAATGTGACAATCTCAGGGCAATGAAAGGCAATAAGATCAGAGAAGATTACCTCCCTAATAAACTTGTGTAAATGGATGGTAGAGCTGGGAGATGGAGGTATGAGGAAAAAACAAAACCTTACTAAGAGATACAAATGATAGGAAGTTGTGGAGAGACATGAGTGACATGGCACATAGGAAAAGAAGTATATACTCCGCGTTCGTAGTCTTAGAGCTGACCTCCTTTGTCCATATATGTGTAGTACAGGATGTTTAATCACAAAGCTGAATTATCAACCATGTTATGACTCCATTATACAGTTTCTTGTTTATTTTTAGTGCATAAATTTATTTTTATTCGTTTTTTTTCAGTGAATGCATAAAAATTAGTTTGAATTAATAAAACATTATTAATTCTTTTTTCACTTTCCATTTAACAGATATGCACAATAAACATCCGGTTGCAAGACAATACCTAAAAAACATTTTCCCTTTCCACTACGCCATTTCCCCCTTACCCATGTTTCAAATATTCCAAACTTGGTCAGGCATAATTTTTTTCCCCTAGCGGTCAGGGCAGCCATAACAAGAGAAATAATAATACAAGCCGGGGAAGAACAAATGGGAAGGACACCAATACAAAGTTGTTAAAAATGCGACCATGTTGAAAAAAATACTGTGAAAATATAACAATAAAAGCTGCGTAGAATTGATATTATTAATAGAAAGAAAGAAGGAAGCGGGAGAGGATTAGGATGAGGAGGATGAAGAGAAAGATAATTATAGGGGAAAAGAAAACTTGAAAGATGGATGATTAAGAAAAATGAGTAAAAACATTGAAGAAAAAGACAACGATGAAAGAAATGATAATGATGAGGGATTAAGACGACGACGACGAAGAAGAAGAAGAAGAAGAAGAAGGAAAACTAACAATAGTGAATGATTATGGAAGAATTATAATGATGAATTAAGAAGACGAAGGAGAAATGGAAGAAGAAGAGAAGTGGGAGGAAGAGGCAAAAATTGATAATGATGAATGAAGAACAAAAAAGTCGAGGAAGAAAAAGAGGAAGTGATAATGATAATGATGGAGAATGAGTGATGAAGAAGAGGAAGAAAAATAATAAGAAAAGGATAATGATGAATGAAGAGAACAAAATGAATGATGAATAAGAAGAAGGAAAAGAAAGAAGTAAAACTGATAATGATGAATGACGAAAAAGTATTACTCATGAAGGATTGAGAATATGGAATAAATAAGGAGAAGAAAAAGGAGTAGTAGAAAAAAAGAAAAGGAGAAGAAGAAGAAGAAGTAAAGGATTAAAAAGAAATGAAAATGATAACAGAAGAAGAAGAAGAAGAAGAAGAAGAAGAAGAAGAAGAAGAAGAAGATAATGATTAATGATTAAAAAGAAAATTAAATTGAAACGTAGCTCATGGAGAAGTAAAAGAATAATAAATGTCTCGTCAGAAAAAAAAAAGTCGATATTTTTGAACGAGTAAGAAGTTAAGAGAGAGAGAAAATAACTAATAATAAGTAATAATAGTAGTAAGGAGAGATGGAAGAGAACGAAAGAGAATAATATCGTGGAAATAAAAGAACAAGAAACCAGTGGGGGTGGAAGGAATCTGTGCACAGAAAAGGAGGTGAAAAAGAAAATGGTGACGACATCATGTATTTTAAGAAGAGAAAAAAAAAAAAAAAAGAGCTTTAGCAATCGTAAAATGGGTGGGATTAAAAATCTAAAATTGATGGAGAGAACAAAATAAATCCACATAAAAGGAATTTTTTTTTTTCATAACTGACTAGAATCGGAAATTGGCGATGTGGATCGACATTCTGACATCGGCAGAATTATGACCCCAGGTAGAGCACCCTGTCCAACTGGTCTGCTGTATTAGTCCAAAATTAAAAAAAAATCAATATCCCTTCCACCTCAGAAACCAAACAAAAATATAAAACTAGGAAGTTTCAATGAAAGATAATTCATACAAAAATACGATAACAAAAACTAATGATTTAATAAAATCGAGTGGTATTTGAGGCCTGCTGATTGAAAACAATTTACTGGCAAATATTCGCATCAAAGCGAAATATTTGGAAAATTAATTTCCGACTTTAGTACTTGCATTGTATTCTCTTTTATTAAAATCAGCACGAAACATGGGTAAAATATATGTTTGGTCCGATGACAACGTTCTCGTAAAACATCCTTTCAGCAAACAATCAAAATCAGTTAAGCAGACGATATTCAAATTACTTCCCTAAAATAACGGATGATTTTTTATTTCTTTAGAGTTTTACCTTCGATCGTAAAAAATATTAAAATAGACATATGCATTGTTTCTTTGTTATAACGGTGCATAACATAAATACTCCCAGTATGATATCTACTACGACTAATTCTACTAAATCTGCAACGCTAGATTTGAAATAACACAAAAACTGTTTCGGAGGACCAGAAAATATGATATATTCCGTCATATAAGACGGCCTTTAATTCCCTAAAATCACCCTTAAAATTTGAATG
The DNA here is from genome assembly GCA_903632075.3 of Acanthosepion pharaonis. Classification (NCBI taxonomy): domain Eukaryota; kingdom Metazoa; phylum Mollusca; class Cephalopoda; order Sepiida; family Sepiidae; genus Acanthosepion; species Acanthosepion pharaonis. The sequence goes on along the minus strand of CAHIKZ030002272.1, from coordinate 30,136 downwards.
TTGTCGTATTCTACAATTGTAAAAAAGGAATCTTAAATTCTGATTGTTGTTTACCGGCAGGCTAACCTCGGCCTCGGTGTGATAACCAATAACGTACATGAAAAGATTCACGTTATCAAATAAATTAATAATAAAAGTAATAAAAACCATTTATAACTTAAATATTACTGGCATAACTTCATATTAAATTGCCTATTCGAATAATAATTCCATATCAAAGAAATCAACTTGTTTCAATGCAAGTTCAGCTAAGAAAATATAAACATCGAGTTATGACTGCGTTCGCATTAACTTTTATCCTTCGCTAAACTTTCAATAATCATCGTGGTCGACAGGCTGCATAAAATCCAAGGACGGAACGCTGATATTAATTAGAGAAAAAAGAGATGGAACGAATATATCGGAGATCTTTTTCACGGTGAAAGAGAACAACCAGTAGTACACAGAACTATCTAAGGACCAGAAAAATTAAAAACCGAAGTGGAAGCTGCATTAGGCGAGATTGAACAGAGAAAAAGCGGTAAAGCCAGACGGAATCGTAATAGAGATGCTGGCAGCCTTAGACGATTCCGGTATAGAAAAATTACAGAAATAATAAATGAAATCTACAATATATGATATACCGGAAGACCTAAGCCGAACTGCCTAAGAAACCAGGGGCAAACGAATGTGAACTTGTAGAGGGGCCGTGGCTGTTATGTTGTTGATAGAAGTCAGACGTAGAAGAAACGCATGTATTGTTCAGATACTCCTGCTCGCCGGGCCCAACTACATAAAAAGGTTGGACTTTGATTTAGTCCAAAGATGAAGGCAAAGAAAGCGAACAAAACAAAACACAAGACCGATAATATATGTATATACAAATATATATTAATAACAAGTTACAATACATGGAAACAGTACAAAGGACGAAGTGTGTGTGAATATTCTGTATGTGCGTGCGTGTGTGAATATTCTGTATGTGCGTGTCTGTGTATTGTGCTTAGCGTGTTTACACGCTATCCCTTGTTAGCGCCTACATTTCGAGGTTGTAAGCTGAAAGCCTGATGAAAAAGAGAGATTTACCTCAAGGTGTCGGCGCACAGGCCTGAAGGAAAAAGAGAGATAGAGGCGAAGGGTCAGCGGCTATTTATAGCCAGGGAAGAGAGACCCCTGGTGAAAGGGTTAATGTACTGAAGGAGGAGTTAACTCCGACAAACTCCACCGGACAATCAGCCTAATTAGAATAATCAAAGATGTATACTGGCAGCAATGAAAACAAAAAGGAAGAGTCAGTCGAAGTTTCTAGGGCACGTAATGAGGAAGGAGGTCTTGGAAAATATAATACTCACATGTCAGAAGGAAAGAGGGACAGAGGAAAGCAACTCGTAACATACTTGATAGGTTTCAGCAAATCGATGGCAGAACAGGGTTTGGAAGAAATAACAAAAAGACAAAACTTATTATAAGGGACAGGAAGATGTGGAGGTCCATGATCGCTTACGTCCAAAGGGACACGGCACATAAAAGAAGAAGACGGTTAATTACGGCACTAATAACATTTAAGATAACATAATATGTATTTCTCATTAGAAATTCATTTTGAATTTAAATAACACAATTTAGGATTATATACGACCTTTATTTTTCAAATAAAAATCCTTTTACGGTAGTTGCATTTTTAAAAAGATGTTAAAATTAGAATCTATAATTATCGTACTGTTAATAGCGGTATTTTGTGATTGTCGATTAAGTATAAGTAAATGGCCATTAGTACACCAGGCTGTTGGTAACTTTTTAGATACCGGGAAAAAAGAGGAAGAAGAAGAAGGATCAGTATCTTTTATGGGAAGTGTTTAGAAAAAAAACATGGTATAGAATCGGTTTTGCTATATACGTTTATTTTGAATTTCTAAGAATACGCTGGGTAACAACATTTCCAATGAAGTCATTTTTATATAATCAATAAGCCGTATTCTTATAGGTATACGTTAAATTCGTAAAATTTGCTTTATTTTTTTCACTCGTCTTGTCTAAAGGTCGCTTTACACGCGGAAATAAACAGTGATTGTTTGATTGGTTTTTTTACGGTTTGTCAACCATTTTGCAGGTTATTTAAAACGGGCAAATATTTTTTAAAATGTAAGAATTTTTTAGCGATAATAATTATTTATTCATACAATTCCTACTAATTAACCCTAGTTGCGTGCAAAGTAGGGGTCGATGTGGTGGTGGCCCCTGGCGGCACTCACTGGGGCGGCACTTCCGATGGAGTATATTATTTTAGTTGCGACAAAGCCAGCGATAAGGAAAAAGAAGAAACAACTTTTTGTTTTTATTTAGTAAATAAACCTATTTAGATATTTAATTAAATATATATATATTTTTTAATTTTAGCTTTAAAATGTCTATGTTTGCTGATAATTCGGCCAAACTTGTGAAAAAAAATTCGATAGGGTTTAAATAAAGCCAGCTTATTTGAAAAAAAATGTTTCCAAAAATCGCAGTTTCGCGATTGATTCCACACACTGTGATCAATTTAGGCTGGTCATTAAGTACGGATAGCGGCTTGCATTGAGAAATCGGAGAGCCGAGTTCGAATTCCAGTCGAATCCATTACATTCACTTACGTGCTAATACCCTTGGGAAAGGTGTGAATCCTCTTCTTCTCCCTCCAGCTATGGGTAAATAGCAGGACAGACTGAGTTCTTTGGATGGCAACTCGTCTCGGAGAAGGAAAACTCTGAATTCAAAACCTGCCGAGGGTCGTTTGGGGATCTTGTGGCACGTAGTGCACCAGGTCTCTGTAATCGGGCCTTCAAAAAGTGTGGACGAAACCTTCACCACTATAATCAAATCTCATGTGCTATACATGCGGGTTGGGGACCGCTTGTGAATTCCAAATTCCCATGAAACTCCAATATTGGATCCGGCTCAACTCACCTTGGGTGAATGCCGTTACAAGCACAAGAGAAGAACCCACTCCAAATAGGTAGTCACAAAACACTAAGAAGAGTGTTTTGTGACTCCCGTTCTTGATTCTAATGTTTTTGTTTTTTTTTTAACACCATTGCCGTCAGTCCTTTCACTTTGATTTTTCATGTCTGTTCAACTGGTAGTGAAAAGAAAGTTCAAAAGATAAAAAAGTTGCGGAGATAGAAGGCGATAAAACCAAAGACTACATGAAAATAGATTCTTGGTTACTACTGAAACAGTTACATTTTCATTCTCGTAAAGTCAACTTCTTTCTTTCTTTCTAAAAGCGGAAAAACTTAAGGAAATTTGATATCAACATAAAAGTAAATGTATATTTCTTTTCTTTTTTTTTAACTCTATTTTAAAGAAATTTAAATCATGTTTTAAGAAAATATGAAAAGTCAACTGATAGTAATTTTTTTTATCAATTTTTAATAAAAATGCTTCATATTGAAAATTATATTTTAATGTAATATGAAATTTTAATTTTTTTTTTGTTTGTAGAAGTAAATTTTTCTTTTAATTGTACTAAATGAACCGTTGGATTTTCTCACCCATTTCACTTGGTATTGGCCCAAATTTTGGATAAATTTTATTGTTGGTTTTAATTGTATTTCGTGTCCTGGAATAAAATTCTAATTTACTTTTTAAAGTGTGGAGAATCCAACTTTAATTCAATGTATTAATCGCTGGCGGCCATTGCAAAAAAAAAAAAAATTAAAATAGACATGCATTGTTTCTGTGTTATAACGGTGCATGACATAAATACTGCCAGTATGATATCTACAACGACGAATTCTACTAAATCTGCAACGCCATTAGTACACCAAACTGTTTTTTGTTTGTCTTTTTTTCTTTCACCAAAAATATTTGTTTGTTTTAGAATTTTACTACACCCCAAAAGCAAACTTTTTGACACAAACATAAACTTTGAACATTATTTTTACACAAAAACAAATTTTAACGGAATTTAAAAGCAAAAATGAAGAGGTTAAACCATATTGGTCGAGAATTTAAGGATAACAAAATCTCATCATTTTCGATGACAGATAAAATTTGGTATAAACGGTTAGTTTTATATATGTTAAAAATATTTTTTTTCGTCAGGATGAAAATAGCAAGAATCGATTTTATCCATTTTTTGGGCGAATACCATGCGTAATGAGCGAGTACAATTCAACCTCTTTTATTAAATTTATATTTGCGAACTTCTAAGCCAAATTGCAAATAAGATACAACATCAAATATCTCATTAGAGTTGAGCTGCTGCTGCTTCTTTTCTTCTTCTTCTTCTTCTTCTTCTTCTTCTTCTTCTTCTTCTTCTTCTTCTTCTTCTTCTTCTTTTTCTTATTATTATTATTATTATTATTTTTATCTTGTTTGTCTTAGCACAGTAACGATATAAACTGATATTAAGTATATTTTATTGACAGTACCACCAATACAGCAATAAACGGCCAAATCTTTAAAATTGGAATAAAAACATGAAATTTCTTTGACATAATTATATTATGCAACCATGACGCAAATTTGGGAGGTTAATGTTATGGCCATTCCATGGAATAAAATGGGGACTTGTTTTAAATCATTGTTGTTCTAACTTCCCACAATACGGTGTTTACTCATTCCCCCACGAGTATGATATGTGAGACAAGGTCAGATTAATGTGGGGACCCCAGCGCGTGCACCCAGGCAAGATCAAAAATTTCCCTCAGCCCCCGCAACCGTCGGTTGCGCTGGCCTCGGTGCGAGCACCGATCCCTCCCTCTTGTGCTGTTCCCCAGGGCTGGGCACCTCTTGAGTATAATTTTCCTCAGTTGCCACTCTGTCCTCAGACAGAGAAGCCCCTGAGCGCACTCTGTCCAAGGACAGAGACGCAACTGAGAGTTGATAAGAAAACGTGAAATTACTCCAAAAGTGGGATTTACACGATTTTTTATTTCCCAAGCGTAGCTCAGACGTGGTACAAGGCCGAAAGTATGGGGCGCCTAGTGAGAATCGAACTCACTACCCAGTTATTATTGTTCTAGCGAGACAAGCTTGCTAACCATTACACCACCTCGAGGCGCCCAACTTCACGCAATACTCATACAAATGAAAACAAGATCTCAGAATATCTGTAAGGCAATATCCACCATTAATATAAGTAAACTTTATTTGTTTATACATCAATGTAAGTATGAAACTTTTAATAGAAAATATTTGATTTTTGGTCATTAGTTTTCCGCGCATTCTATTCTATGTAAGATCTAATTTTTCTATTTTACTATTTATTATTAATAGTAAGTAAACATAAATTAAAACCGATTTTAGTTAATTACTAATAACCAACAATGATAGGCAAGACACAGCGAAAAAATCAAGAATTTCAAAACAAACTTAATTTTAATTAAAATTTGAAAGGAAATATCTTTTATAAATTAATCATTCAGCTTATTTTTTTGAGAGCACAATAATATAGTTTCTCTTCTTGTTGCCATATTTCACAAATTTTCAAAACAAATATTACAACTGATGTTACAAACCAGCAAATAAATAACAATGCACACGTCTTCATCCTGTACAAGGCTCAAGAGCCACTCGAGGTAGGGGGTTACAGAGTAAGAGTCAGAGTTTATACGTGTATGTGAAGAAACTAACGATTAACCCCAGATATAAATAGGTTAATAATGTAGCGATTAGGGAAAGCATCATCTTGGGAGTCGGTTTCACGGAGCAGCGGGTCGTGACAACGTGCTTCTCGAGTGGTATTTACATCTTACCACTGGAATACGAAGGAAATGATGGTGGTTGACTTGAATGTTTAGAAATGTAGTGATCGAGGAAGTACCCCCTTTGGAGTCAGTTCCAGAAAGCAACTGTTCGTAGGAAGAAGCGGTTTGATTAGCACTCACCAATACAATACGGATAGAATGCGGACGGTTTGCTACAATGTGAAGTTAACAGTCAACATTTAATAATCAAAACTTTAGGGATATTTTAAAAATTCACAAAAGTAGAATTAAGAGAAAACTATAAGCTTCAGGGTGTGGAGAAGAGAAAAAGTAAAATCCAAAATAAGATATTCAACAATTGCGGACGTAGTAGAAAATAATCCATTAGATATAAGAAAAGAATCTATCAGCCAGTCACTGTCGGTATCGGTACATTAAAAAAAAAACTGTTATTTTACGAGCTTATATTAAATATGTTTGTAATTAAAAACTGATAAATACCAATTTTGCAACAGGTTATCGTCGGTCAATTAAAAAAACACAACTCATCAAGAATAAGTCTACACAGTGAAATTCACATAATTAAGTGAAGCTACTAGACATCAAAAGACTCACCAAGAGTCTGTCAGTTTAACAAAGTCAATACGCTTTTACTTCATTTTCTATTTGTTGTGGTACGATCCACCTAATTTACATAGTGGAGTACCGACCATATAAATATGGTTGGTACCGGGAAGACGGGGGAGGAAGAAGAGATCCAATCCAGAGACTCTGCCCGACTGCGACTAAGTCAACCCATTCTACAGAATATACCAAACTATGTGTAAATATTGTGTACCCTTTCTTGTTTCAATACATTTTGTTTAAGTACATTTTGTGTTGTATTATTATTATTACATGCTTTATTCAAGTTTCAACACTATTGTAACCGGAGAGTAAAGACGTTTGTGTAGTAATACCATTTCTCACACTTCCTTCAGAGTTCAAAAAATATATTCATGACCAGGGTTTCTCAGGAATCCTGTCTGTAGCCCACCTTTGAGTTACCAAACAATATTTTGTTAGTGTTTTTAGATAGCCTTAAGAGTAAGGAATAAATTTCTGATTAATTGAGAAATCGTTTTTTCTTTCTTTCTTCCTTTCTTTCTTTCTTTCTTTCTTTCTTTCTTTTCTTTTTTTTTTTTTTTTTTTTTTGATACTTTCCGACCAAACAAGTATCTTGAAAATCATTTTTCCGTATTCTTTGTTGACTTCTATCACAGCCATAACATTGAGCCGAACCTGTGGAACATAACGAGCACCGGTGTATTCGCATACAGCCAATCTTGGATGTCATCACAGCTTGTGCGTTGACGTACAGACACGCATGATCACATTTGTTATATGCACGAATACTTTCTATAAGATACACATCTTCTTTTCTATGAAATTTAAAATAATAAGGATGTTTTACGATGGAAATATACATTCAGAAAAATCAACTCACTGACACACTTTTACATACAAAGTATTTGCAAAAATGTAAGTAAATTACAGTTTTAAATTTGATCACAGATACTGGAGGTTTATTTACTCTTCTGATTGTTACTATAATTACCAATGTTGCTACGTATAAGGCGCTACACCTCAGAGACAATATCAGGAGTAAATAAATTTGAATCTAAATTGAAGATTTGCTAACAAAAATAACAAAAGTTTAGCTAACTACTCTCAACAGAATGAAAAAGATGGATCCTGAGAGCCAGAAATTCCAGGCTGAAAAAGATCAATGAGCCACAAAATTTGGATGTGCAAGCTGAAGAACTAGAATATAATAACGGGATTAAAAACGATCGCAAACAACTGAAGTCGAAATTACCTGATCAGGATTGCGCAAAGACATGAAAAAAAAATTATGGCAACTGAAAAAATAAGTGTATTTAAATGAATTCCGTCAAAGCCGAAACAGATTCAACAAAAAGGAAAATGGCAATAATATAAATGAATGTAACAAATAAATATACAAGATTGGTGAAGAACGGTGATTTTGTGCACATGAATTTGATTAGATAAAAACAACAAAGGCAATGAAATTACACCAAACACATAAATGTATATTTTCCATCCTAGCAATATCACTTGTTTGCTTATCATAAGTAAAAAATAATAATAACATTTTTGATATAACGCCATTTATTGCGCCAAGATCATAATGATAATGACAATATCAGCGTTTCCTTACAAGGAAAGATTTGGCATTCATTGACTTAGCAGCCAGTACAGCTTTCGGTTTAAATTTATAAAATCTCCCTCTTAAAACAATTTTTTTAAAGGAAAATAGATTTCTCATGTCCAGTAACTGTTATAGTTATTGACAGTATTGACTGGGGTTTCCTTCCTAAGCTTTTACTTGAATTAGTGTGGAATGTCAACATATTATTTATGTTTATTTTCTGGTTGCATGTAATATCCATTTTAGCTGCTGTTGGTTGTGCCCGAGTAATATTACAAATATTGCATGATTTTAATATCTCCAATTGGTAATTTTCGGAACTAAAGGTTAGGGTTAGGGTTTTAAATCGAGTTGAAATTAGTTCCCAGAAGTTCTGTTACTCCATTTTCAGATCACCTGCTAATTTCACCTTATCGAACTTCTTATCGAGGCAGGAGGAAAATGGTAGTGTCATTAGCAGAGATACTAAATTGAGAACGGATGTCATCAAGAAAGTCGTTGATGAAAAGTTAAAGATAAAGTAGGTTTGAGGTAACAGCCCTGAGGCGCACCTGTATTAATACTAAATTATCGGGCATTTCAGAACAACTTTCATTTCGCAATTAGATAAAACAAAGCTTAAAATTTGTCCGGAAGTACTGTATCCTTTCAACTTGTACAGAGGACTGTTATGCCAAACCCTCTTAAATGCTTTCAAAACATCCAAAGCAAAGCCCAACCGAAACCCCGAGCAAAAGCCTGAGCTTTACCAGTCTTAATTTAAAACTAGATAGACTCTTTCGGCAATAATCATTAGTACAACAGCATTTGACCAAGAGAAACGAAAGCTATATTACTTGTCTGACAGAAGGCCATGCACTATGAGGTGCTTAACCACTTCGGCGTTGATTAGAGCCTCAAGTAGTTTAGCAAAAAGAGGTAGAAGGCTAATAGTTCGATAGTTCAAGGGCTCAGGCGTTCACCCGAGTTCTTAAAGACTGAAACAACAAAGGAGGATTTCTAACAAGCAAGAAAGCAAGATGGAGCTAAACATTTATTACACAGTAGATAAGGAACAGGAACAAGATCAAGGGCACATCTCGCTCAGGTCAACAGGATTAGAGATGCTAGCAGAAATCATGGATGGTGTTATATGCATATCACTCAACAGATACTCAATTTTAAGTGTAAAGTCAGACAGGGATGCTCCACATCAGTCAGAAGTAGAGTTTGCGGAGAACTTACAGGTGAAACTTTCTGCTCTATCAGCAGAATATAGTAGCATCTCAGATTGAGTGATTGTAAGAAGAATAGAAGACTTACTAATTTAATACACTATTACAATGCCTCGAGAGCCAAAGATGTTAGAGGATACACCGTGACTCATTCTATCAGCGAACAAAGACTTAGTTGCTTCGAGGACATGTTTAAAATTATTACGTGCAGCCAAGAATATATGTGTTATCGAAAATGTTATACTGGTATTGCTGGAAAAAGTGATTCCTTTGGGCTATGGTGGATGGACAATCAGGTGTGAATCCTGGAGAGGATTTGGAGAGGGTAGAAAAGCATTGATGCCGGCTCGGACCCAAGAAGAAACCTCACTGGTACAATTCTAAATAAGTAGTTTGAGAATATCAATACATGGGACATCACGAAGAAAATCACGAAATTAATCCCAGTCAGCATGCTGGTGCTAGAAGGAGTTCTTTCGTATAGGAGAGTCATGTTTAATGAATAACTGAAACGAAATCTATATAGATAATTCTCAAAATGTGTGTGTGTATGTATGCATGTATGTGTGTGACCGGATGTTGTTTATGCGTTTCCACAGTTTTCATCCGATTTCGATGATTTTTTTTGGGGGGGATAGATAATTCTTCAGTGTCGATTTTGAGTCAAAATTGGCTGGACAAAATTACAACCTTGACGGTGAAAAATCGAAAAAACTGATTTTTTACACTTTACGCAAAAACCTAAGGCAAAATTTAATATCTGTAAAAAACAGCGTACAAATTAGAGAATTGAAATCTAACGCAAAAGATTATTAGAATTATAAAAAAAAATATATATTATAAATAAAAATTATCGTATATTATTATTATGACGGTCCATCGAAGAGCTTCCTTCCTTGCAAGATTGAGAACGCTAAAATGGCACTTTTCAGGGCCACCCAACCTATTCAAATTGTTAACCCTCCATTTGTGTATGTGCCCCAATTGCACCCAAATGTTGTTACTAATATTGATTTTCCGGTGTACTGAATTTAAACTTAAACTGCTCCAATTGAATGGCAAAAATTCCCAGCAATGAAACATCCGGTCGAAGACAGGTTATACTCCTAGTATCAATGAATATTACAGCCTGATCCGAATTCCGAAGAGGACAGAATCGTGAAGATCGACAAGGGTTGGGGGAAGGGTTACGAAACTGTTGAAGTGCAGAAACATGTTGATCAGATTTATTCGAGAAACGAGTAGGGAAATTCACTAATTACACAAGAGGCGGCGGGAAATTGAAAATCAGAATATCTGCAATGTTAGTAAGATTAGAATGCTTAAGCCACCTGTCATGATGACGATTAAAATCAACAAACACAATAATGTTCGCGAATGTGTGTGTGTGTGTGTGTAGAGAGAGAGAGAGAGAGAGAGAGAGAACCTTTTCTATGCTGTCAAATATGTTGTCTAACATATGGCAACCATGAGATGAGGGCGTGCGTTAAAGTGATAGCTAAAAGAGTACAATAAAAGAAGCACTTAAAATAATATCCTAGGATTCATGGGACAATACCCTTACCACCGGTAGACCTTCCCGGATATAAACTCCAAGGCCGTGAGGTCTGCCTAAAGAGTAACAGGACTGGGTGCGCTGTATTAACTATGGACGAAAGATAGATAAGCAGAATGTGCTATCATCTAATATATCTTGAGAGTATATAACTGCAATCTTTGCATTCACATCCTTTTGTGGCAAATCGTAACTGGTTCACAACGTCCTGGGTATCTGGCAGTTCCTGGCTAAGAACAAAATCACCGTACTGAACCCTCCGTATTCACCTGATTCATGCTCCGTATGATTTTTTCTTTTCCTCTGGCACAAGGGGATCATCATGTCGAACAGTTTTGAAAGCCTGGAGTCTATCAAGCGGGTCCTACCGTTGGAGCTTAGAGGCACCTAAGAGGGATTCTTCCAACAGTGTATAGAAACGTATCAGAGAAGGAAGGAAAATGGATCAGACTTGTTGAGGGTTTCTCCCCTTTTTACACAAATGGACTCACCCAGGGTGTTCACTACTGCTAGTGAATACCCGAGAAAAGAACGAGAACGTGCGACGAACGAGCGCGAACCAGAACGAACGTAGCGAGCAAGGGTCACAGTGAGCAAGCACGTAGACTCAGTAAGAAGTCATACAGTGATACGTCAATACCAAAGACTATATATATATATATATATATATATATATATATTGCTACTAACCCGCATTCCTGGAACTACTAACCGGCATTATCAGTTTGTATTATTACGTTAATAGATTTATTTACCTATATTCCTTCTTGGCGTTTGTTATTTATTGGCACTGGATTTCATCCCGGAATCCACAACAAGACTCGAGGGTGATTACTTTGAAGGAGAAATCATATAGATTGTTGTGAGGAATTAAAATAAATTGTTTGTGACGCCATTGCCGTTACTTTTCAGAGATACAGCAAATAGTCTGTATGGCAAAGAGGAAGAATTGTTTGGTAGCAATAGGGGAATTTTAATTGGCTTCACAAAGTGCAAAGATATCTGGAAACCGTTGCTAGAGAAAAGGTTATATACTGCAGAAGTTGGAACAGATACTAGGAATATTGGAGAAAGAAATTTTGACTGAGGGTAGGTGATATTTTGATCCTTGTCTTTCTCGTATTTCTGTTCATTGTATTTATCGTAAGGAGATTTATTTTGAGGAAAGAGCAACCAGAATAATTATCACTATCTGTTGTCGACGACTATACAAGACGACCAGAATTTGGCTGAGATTAATTCATAAGTTGACCTCAGGATTGACCACCAGACGTACATGCAAGAACATCTAACCATACGCGACATGACGCTAAAAACACCGCGATATTATGGGACTGTTAATCAGAGCAGCCTCTTCAAGACCTACCAGAGTCCGGGGTCCCTACTACCAGTGGCGATGCAGCAGCCAGAAATCTCCAAACCCGGTGCTATCATAATGACGTGTCACAACCACTGATCAGTCAGATCACCAAAAAGTTAACATAATTAAATCATTATAAACATGAAGAAAGACAAATAAATATACCGAAGATCATACCTTAAACAGGGAACAATAGATAAACTTCCATTCCTGTTCAATAAAACATGAAAGGAGAGTGAACAGGGCGATAGTCGAGTCTATCTATTCCTATTTGCCTGTTCGCAGCACGGGAGCCTAGGGGATTTTATCGAGGTGCCACCTATAGGAAAGAAGCCAAATAAGCCTATAAACACATTCCAGTTCAACTAGCTGGAGATTATTGAATTATTAATATATGCCTGGTGGGTAACCTATGGAATTAAATCAAAGGAATGTAAATAAATTAGAATCACTTCAGGATAAAATTATTGGGAATTTAGTATGCAAATATACGTGCAAACACACACAGAGACACTTTATACTGTATAGTAAAATTACAAAAACGGACATAATCAAACGGACCAATTATTCTCACTATAGTAAACATTGGAAGGCAATCATTAAATAGGAAAAGAATATCCATCTACATAATATGGTATAATTGTCAAGCATACCAGGTGTGACTAAAAATTAACGAGATTGGGCGTGCTACAGAGCCAAACGATCAATCAGGAAATCTGCACTGAGGCCCTGTGGTGTTTGCATCGCTCAGTTCGCAAGAAGAGACGAGAATTGTGGTAGGACAAACCGTGGCTGCTTCACCACAACAATGCACCTGCTCACAACGTCGTGAGCACCCGACAATTCCTGTCCAAAAGAACATTGCCGTACTGGAATAACCTCCTTATTAACCAGATCTTGCTCTATGTGACTTTTTTTCCCAAGCCCAAGGTGATCATCAGGGGAAACCGTTATGAAAAGGGCCGTAACGACAGAGCTAAGGAATTTCCAAGATTCCTTTCAGCTGTGAATATAAGCATGTCAGGGAAGTGTGAAAGTTGCATTAGACTCGTTGGGGATTACTTTGAATGGGAAACCGTGTCGTTTTTTGCTTGGAATTTAAATAAATTGTTTGTGATAATAGTCCCGTTACTTTTTAAGCAGACTTCGTCATAACACCAGGGTATATGTTAATAAGTTGTTTGTGAAATTAAAACAAAACCAAAAAGTAAAAGGAAAACATTAAAAGGTATAATAAAAACAAAGAAAAAAGAAACGGTAATAAGTAATTATATGGAATTGTCAGCATCTAATCAGGTGAATACAAAACAAATGTAAAATTATTAATCTGCTCAATAGAAAGTTAAAATTCAAGTAAACTTTGAAGAGAAATATAGCAAGCAATATAAAATAAAATTAAGTTGAAATTTTAACTCAATTCGGGATACAAACCATTAAGATATACATATTTTATCTGGTTTTACTTTAGTTAAAAATTAAATATACAAAACACATTTTTATTATAGTTAAAAAATACTTCAATGATATGTACTAATAATAAGGGAGATCACCAATACATAAGTGACTGGACAAGACTATACCAAAGGAGAACATTACGACTTGGAAGGAGATACAGATGTAGAGTGATTTGGAGTCATGTTATTTTTTGTTAAGAGAATTTTTCTATTATTTAAAACATTTCACCTCCAAGCAAGGCGGGAATGCCACGAGTAGACAAAAGGTTACAGAGAATGAAAGTGAAAGAAAAGATTGAGTATAGGGAGAATTGGGGAAAGGACAAAAGATGAACGGTCCTCAGGAAGATAGAAGATGGCGATTGACATTGCATTTATTTATTTTTTTTTTTTTTGAGATTGTAGTTATCAGGGAAGCAAGTAAACGAAAAGGACTTCCACAGGTAAGAAGTACGATGAAAAAAATGTTGGAGTAAAAGTGGGACCTGCATTTAGTTATTTTAACGGTAAAAGGTTGGGACCTAGTTGCCAATCTAGTAGCACGCTTAAATTCCTGTAGTCGGGGCACCAGGGAAAAAAGCTTCCAAGAGACGCTGCTATGAAAATATTTCGGGAAAAGACAGAGGAAGGCGACGTCACGTCAGTGATAAAGTGATCGAAGTTGAGATATCAAGTCAAGATCGATTAATTTACAGATCATTCTTTGGATTTTGTGAGGAACTTGAAGATGAATAGCAGCAGAACCAGAGCAGATATGGCAGCAATATTCAATGCACGGGCGGATTTGTAGATTTGTAAATGTGCAATTTGGACTTTGATGGAAATAATTTACTGACACGACACAATGACCCAACTTTCGTTGAATAGATGGAGCTATTGATTCTAAATTATGGACAATTATGTTTTCTTTCAATTATTATTTAGTCCTTTTCTTTTTCATTCAATTGTTTCAATTCATGTTTTATTGGCATTTAGGAAATTCTAATGAACTTGAGAGGAACTTGTTTTTATTTTCTCACGACAGTACAATAATAAATTTATCTATGAAGACGTTACGACAAGAATATCATATCATATTCCATTTTACTGAAGTTTTCAGTTACCACTACTCTTTCATTTTGTTTTTGTTTTTGTTTTTTCATACGAGGAGTATTTAAAGAGATCGTAGAACAGGCAAAAAATAAATATGCAAATAATCTGAGATGTGTATTTATAGCAATTAAATACTATATATATTTATCAACCAATGAAATTCCATAATAATCTTTGTTGGACAATCATTACAAGGGAAAATACGCGCAAGAATACATGGGTAAATAGTTGCAGACTTACCATATGTTATTTTGGACCATTTAGAAAATATCAATAATAACTGATTTCACCACTCGCGCAAATTCGAGAAAAAGATTTTCGTGAGCCAGTGTGAAATTATTTTCTATGTGTTAAAAAAAAAACACATCTCTATGTGAAATTAGATTTTGAAGCCCATTATATCCATATATAAAAATAGAAGCGTACTGCTTCTCGAGGTCTAAAACAATTACAGAGGCCTGTTTGATTTACACGTTTGTATACACACGCTCACCACACAACGCCCAAAATGAAATATACGACAGCCATCAGACGCCGACTAAGGCCTTGTCCACGCACGCACTAGCAGGGATTAACCAGCAACCACCTACTACACCTTTGTCACGAACTCACAAACACATTAGAGTGATCATCATAAAGGGAGTCTGTTCACACAGAACTATGAACACTTAAAGAAAATAATATATAAATGTTATTTCAACTGACGTTCTACTTAGACTTTTCCTTCAGAAAATAACCTGGTTTGTGTTTCATTTAAAAGATTTGTTGCTGTTGTTAAATGTTTGGAACACCGATACATATCATAACACAGTATTTCACGAAGAGAACGGAATGTCTGAAGAGAAAAGGAATGGCAAATATGTTTTGTTCTCAGAGAGCGTTTTATGCCACTAAGTGATGCACAAAATCATATACGTGTCGAACGCAGAGAAAGCCATGATTAGGACTCCAGATTCATCTACTATGTCCCAAGCGATTACATGTTCCGCAAACAAGAAACATTTATTTATTTATTTTACAAAATTTTGATTATTTTTCATACAGAATTTAAAAAAGGAACAATGCAATAGTTCTGTGACGCAAACAAAAAACATTTATTTATTTATTTTACAAAATTTTGATTATTTTTCATACAGAATTTAAAAAAGGAACAATGCAATAATTCTGTGACGAAAATCAATGACTGTATCAATTCAATAAGTTTTTATGTTTAGATTGTTGTTGTGCTTACTTACGGATATTGGATGAGTGACGAGTGACCTTGCCAATGTTTTAAAATTCAAAAATTTATCAAAATATACAATATTATTTTTCTAATTTAAGGATTAGCTTTAGTCTATTATCTTTCAAATAAAACAAAATTTAACTTTAAACAAGATAAGTATATTATTTAAAATGGTTTTTAAGTTTTGTTGTTGTTTTTTTTTTTTTTTGTTTTGTTTTTTTTTGTCAGTGTTACTATCAATTTTAAAGCGAATTAACTCCAGAAAAACTTATGGAAAATGTTTGTACTTCATTGAAATTAACTCCCTTTGATTCTCCTCTTGATCTCAGGGAGGTAACTGTGACAGTCTTCATATTTTATTGACCTGAACTATTTGAAGATGTCTGTGACGGTCAGCTATGATATTTTGAGTTCATCAATTCCAACATTCGGAGGTCTAAAAAATGTGATAGAAAAAGTGCATTTTGGTGCACATTATCAAATCGAGAATTATTGGTCCAAAATGAAAACAAGCAGCATTTCTGGCTCAACATGCATGTACACCTATACAGTCATAATGTTATTTTTTTTTTATCGTCAATTTTATACTTTTACACGTCATTATGAAATAACAATCCTTTTAAGTTTGCCACGAAATATTGTCACGGCACACACACACACACACACACATATATATATGGAAGTAGTAATAGTTCAGCGTTAGTATTTGAATAAGTAAGTTTTAAATACTTAGTTTTAATATTCATTTTTAAGAAGTATTTTATTTTTTTAATTCATTTTTTAAAATTTTCCTTTATTTTATTATATATATATATATATATATATATATATAATATATTTTTAACTTTATTCATTTATAATTGTGTAATTCATATAATTGTGCTCTACATTTTTTGTTTAATTCAAATTTTTTACAGTTATTTTTTATTATGAATTCATATTGTAGATGTTTCTGATATGCATCAATGAGAAATTGATTTAACGATTTCCCAATTTTTAAAAGTATATTCCTCTGAAATTTGTATAAAATAAAAATGACATTAATTCTACTGAAATTGTGATTTTTTTCATAGTAATATTTTACATATTTCAGGTAAATCCCGAGTATGGAAGTCCGTAGGGGCTCTCCGACATGATGTAATGGTTAGAAAGCTTGTGTCGATAGAACAGTTACAACTTAAGAGTGAGTTCGAACCTTACTGGGTGTCCCTGCTTTAAGCCTTGTGCCACATCGAAGCTACGCTTAGAAAATAATTTTACCTTGTTTATTATCCAAGTCGATATTCCTAACCTCTTCAGCTTGTTTGTTGCTCCTCTTTCATCTGGACTGAGTAGAGTTTTTCCCGATGACTGTTTTTATTTTATCCTTCTTTCTCCGTTAGCGAGAGAGCCTCTTGATTTTCTCTGAATACAGAATACGACAGCCTCTCTTATTATTGTTTGACAGGTGAATAGGTCCTATTAACAACACCTATCTTTAATTTGTTTGTTTTGTTATATTTTAGTTTGTTTGTAGCGAACAGGGGATTTTACGTGTTGATAAATTAGGAACACGTGCGTTTATTCCTGCTAGATAGATAGGGGATTACTTTGAATGGGAAACCGTGTCGTTTTCTGCTTGGAATTTAAATAAATTCTTTGTGATAATAGTCCCGTTACTTTTTAAGCAGACCTCGTCATAACACTAGGGTATATGTTAATAAGTTGTTTGTGATAGGTCCACTACGAGAATATGGCAGACTCAAGTTGAGTCCAACCGAAGATGTGTGAAGAATCCCAACAAGGACGATATATATGTCAACAAATATATGTATTAAATGACAAAATTTACAATGGACATTGACATTTGTATTCTGATGAATGTTCGTACGTACGTGTATGTGTGTTTTTCATGGCGTTTTCCCACAAGTGGGTAAAACGCAGATCTCTGCGAGAAATCACATTTTGTAAATGTGCCCGCTGAAATGCAAAGTAAAAAGAGAATTTACCTCACCTCCACGCGTAGCAGGATGAGACACAAGGCCTAAAGAAAAGAGAACGAGGCAAGTAGTCTCCCAGTATTTATATTGTAGGGAGAGCTACCCCTAGTGAACAATTTGGACACTTAAGGAAGACTTAACTCCGACATATTTTCGGGTTTATCCACTCCCCCGTTCATTACTTACAATCAATAAAATTTTATGTCATGATTTTATTTTGTAGGTTCTCTGAGTTTGTAACTGTATTATTGTGGTATATACAAGATTGAATGATGACGAATGAGTTATTGTGGTGAATGTGCAAATTGTAATGAATGAATGTTGAATCTGAATAGCTCCACAACACATATCCCCTTTTAAGCCGTGTGCCACAATTGTTGTATTTTATACACAATAAATATTGAGCATGGCAGACCGATGTCCGGGTCACTGATAGACTCTCTCAGTTTTGACTCCGCGGACAGAGCTCAACTGAGGAAATATTGAGAAGTGTCCGGTTCCTGGGAGCAGCTGCTCGGGCAGTACCCTCTCATTGCACTAAAGAGGTAGGTCGACAGCAATACCGATAACATTGCAGCTGTAATGGATGTGTTAATCATATGGGTAAATAATTGTTGAGAAATTCGCTGCGTGATAAATTAACAATTTCCACTAACATCAAAATTTCAATATTCACACATAGAATAAGAACAACATGAGAAATAATAATAAATCTCTTTTTTTTGAATAACAAACAATAGAATTTTATATAAACGTGCATAAATTCGATAGCCAGAATGACGTCTAATGACGCTGAAGAGTTAGCGAACATGACCGCCGCCGTCGCTCCATTTCCCCCCTTTCACGAAGGGAACATTAAGAACTGGTTCCTGCTAATGGAAGCTATTTTTACTGTCAGAAGAATTACAGACCAAAAAACAAAGTTTGGCCACGTGGTGACGCTTTTGCCACCCGCCATTGTGGACGAAGTATCTGACTTTCTAGAAGGCGTTCCGGAGGTAGAACCCTACGCCCGATTAAAAGAAGCTATCTTAAGAAGAATGGGCCGTACGGAGGAAACATTAATCCGTGAATTATTTAGCAACTTAACTTGCGATGGCAGGACTCCCTCACAACTTCTTCGTTTTATGAAAAGCCGACTCGGTAAAAATACTATGGCTGACTCGATTTTGAAAAGCTTGTGGCTGGATCGCCTCCCCACCACCATTACCCAAATTTTGGCGCCTATGTCCGAGAACACCCCGACCGACCAGTTAGCGGACGCCGCTGATCGTATTTACTCTCAACTGGATCACCGAACAACACCAGTACACAGTGCTGAAGCAACTAGTGACCACAGGTCCTTAGAAAAAACAGTGGAAGATTTACAGCGGCAAGTTAGAGACTTGACATTAGCTCTAGAAAGCCATGGTCGGAGCCGGTTTCCTTCCTGCCGGCGTTTCAGGAGTCGACAACGCTCGTCCAGTCGAAACAAGGATGTCCCTTCTATGTGTTATTACCATCGCAGATTCGGGTCTGCAGCACATCACTGTACTAAATCGTGCAACTATACTGCGGTCGCGGAAAACAAGACCGCCAGCGAGTGAAAGCGACTAATCTCGCTGGCAAGGCATCTTCACCGAAGCTTAGTCGCCTTTTCTACGTGACAGATACACGTAATAATTTACGTTTTTTGGCTGACACCGGCGCTGCAATCAGTGTGTTACCTGTGCGTGATAAAGCACGTCAACAACCCTTTCAGCTCCGCTTGCAAGCAGCAAATGGTTCCAGTATTAATACTTACGGTACGAAGTCCCTTACACTAAACATAGGAATGCGACGAGACTTTACATGGAATTTTACTGTTGCTGACGTGCTGATATTAGGTGCCGATTTCCTGGCACACTATGATCTAGCCGTTCGTATGAACAACCATTCCTTAACAGACAACTTAATAAGACTGTGTGTTCTTGGCACTTACTCTAAACTTACCACCACTGGCATCACCGTGGCAACTTGCCACAATAAGGAGTACTTAGACTTATTGAATCAGTACCAGGGCGTCCTGCTGGATCTATTGATTCAACTAAACATCAAACGCAGCACTTTATTAAGACCACTGGTCAACCTGTTTTTGCCCGTCCTCGTCGTTTAGCACCTAACAAATTAAAATTCGCCAAGAAAGCTTTCGACGACATGCTACAAGAGGGTGTTATTCGTCCGTCCGACAGCCCCTACGCTTCCCCTTTTCATTTGGTACCTAAACCAGGAAAGGAAGACTATAGAATTTGTGTGGATTATAGAAGGTTGAATTCCATTACCGTCCGGGATCGTTATCCAATTCCCCATCTCCACGATTTCGCTTCTGGTTTACAAGGCGCGAAGATTTTTACTAAAATAGATCTCGCGAAAGCATATTATCAGGTACTAGTAGCTGCTGCTGATGTCCCAAAAACTGCTGTTACTACACCCTTTGGGTTATTTGAATTTTTGAAAATGCCTTTCGGCCTTTGCAACGCAGCACAGACCTTTCAGCGTCTTATGGACGAAGTTCTGCGTGGACTCCCTTTCGTTTTCGATTACATAGACGATATTTTTATAGCTAATGAGAACGCTGCCTCTCATAAGCAACACCTACACGAAGTTCTTCAACGTTTGTCTCATTATGGATTCCGTCTAAACCTGGACAAATGTGTTTTCGGTTCAGACCATATGGAATTTTTAGGACATCATGTCGATGCAAATGGAATTACCCCTATAACTGAAAAGATTAAAGCTATCACTGAGTTTCCCGTCCCTGTTTCCATTAAACAGTTGAGACGCTTTATAGGGATGATCAACTTCTACCGGAGATTTATTCCAAACTGTTCCAACATTCTGACTCCCCTTACCAACTTATTACAGAAGAAGAATAAAGCTATTACATTAGAGAATAGAGCCTTGGACGCCTTTCGAGCAGCTAAAACCGCTCTAGGCAATTTTTCTAAGCTCAGTTTCTTAGAGGACGACCCTCAGTCGGATATCTACCTGACCACTGACGCTAGCGAAACCGCAATAGGCACGGTCATTGAACAAGTCCGTCCGTCCTTCTCAACGTAAACCCATAGCGTTCTTTTCCGCTAAACTTTCTCCTGCCCAGTCACGCTACAGTACCTTTTCTCGTGAACTGTTAGCTATTTTTCGTGCTGTTAAGCATTTCAGACACCTCCTCGAAGGTAGGTCCTTCGTTATCTTTACGGACCATAAACCTCTAACGTCCATCATGTCCACCAATTCGGACAAATACACTTCGAGGGAAATCAGATATCTGGGCTATATATCTCAATTTACTACTGATATTAGGTACATTAAGGGTTCGGATAACACTGTTGCCGATACTCGTAGTGAAATGTTCGTCGTGCATAGTTATGCACTAAGTCAAGATTTGATCGCCGACGAACAGGAAGCGAACATAACTCTGAAGCATGTGTTATCCGACACCTCTTTGGAACTTCAGAAATGACCAGCTCCTTTCAGTAACAAGGTCCTATACTGTGATGTTAAATCCAAATCCCCAAGACCTTATGTTCCTCCGTCTCTTCGTAGACAAGTTTTTGACCACCTACACGGACTCTCACACCCTAGCAAAAGGGCCACAGTTAAGTTAATTTCAGACCGTTTCGTTTGGCCGAATATGAACCTTCACATTCGCGAATGGGTCAATACATGTTTACAATGTCAGAAGTGTAAGGTGCATAGACACACAAAATCTCCTGTGGGCACCTTCAGCGAGCCTGATGCTCGTTTTACTAATATACACCTGGACTTAGTTGGGGCCCTACCAACTTGCCAAGGTTATTCTTACCTCTTAACTATAGTGGATCGCTTTTCCCGATGGCCTACTGCCATCCCTGTCAAAGATACCACTGCTGTGACTGTCGCGAAAGCTATTTTACGCGATTGGATTTCGATCTTTGGGACGCCCAAAGTAGTTACTACGGACAGAGGAGCGCAGTTCCAGTCATGTCTTTTCAGGGAATTCACTCAACTCCTTGGTGCAAAAAAACATATATGTACTACAGCGTATCACCCCTGTGCTAATGGTCTAGTGGAACGTTTCCATCGCACCCTTAAGGCTTCGCTATCAACGAAGCATGAGAATAATAATTGGGTCGATGAATTACCCCTCATCCTTCTATCGTTAAGAAACATTCTTAAGGATGATTTGAAATGCTCCCCTGCAGAGCTTGTTTTTGGCACTTCGTTATCATTACCAGGCCAATATTTTTCACCAACTGTGACCACACCCCCAGTTTCTTCCTCTTTTGTTCAAGACTTACGCCATAAAATGGCAAACTTATGTTATACACCACCGCGGCACTGCCCGAGTGATATATATTTACCGCACCAGCTCCAGGACTGCGAGTTTGTATTTGTTCGTAACGACGCTGTTAAGCGGCCTCTTACGCCGGCCTACATAGGCCCATACCGCGTTCTTAAACGCGCGGATAAATATTTCCAACTACAAAAAGGTATTTACACCGACAACGTTTCGATAGATCGGTTGAAGCCTGCATTTATAGAGAAACCGTCGTCCCATACTACTTCCCAATCAACTCCGCAAGTTCAGGAGAATTTGAAGACACCTGTTTCTCTCGACAAGCCTAAGTATACCAGCTCTGGTCGAAAAGTCACCTTTCCGAAGAAATTTGAAACATTTTATTATTATTAGTTAAATGTCTACCAACATTTAATCCAGGGAGAGGGCTATATGGAATAACGCAGTTATCCCATCTACAACATTCTACGCGCGCGCGAGTTTCACAACCCTTCCTTCCTCTTTCAGTCAGACATAGCATTAATCTGTTTTTGTTGTTAACTTCAAGCTACCTTCTTATGCAAATTATATTTTTGAAATCTTCCCACGAAAAGTCTTTGACGTCACGGACAAACTGTTGGTTCAAAAAGTTAGTTGCGTGCCAAACACGGATTCGAGCAGAGACTCATTTTTATCCCTGTCGATATGTAAGGTTGACAGACGAGGGATATCCTACTGAACAACGAATAATCTTTTTGGCTCGTCGTACAAATCCTTATTCGTTACGATGCAACTACCAATAATTAATTCTTCGTCCCCTTTGGCTCGTCGCACACATTTTCTTCGTTACGATGCAACTACCAATAATTAATTCTTCGTCCCTTTTGGCTCGTCGCACATATTTTCTTCGAGACGATGCATCCGCCAATAATTACTTATTCGTCCCTTTTGCCTCGTCGCAAAATAATTTTCATCAAATCGATGCTACTACCGGACACCTTTTCACTAACTCCTTAGAAGAACTTCCTCCTGTTTTCTATCAGAGAAACTTATTTCGTGCGTCTTCGTCATCACAACACACTCTGGATGATTAGAATTTTCTCGTCGAGTGACTAACGCCTTGTCCTACCCAACCTTGTCAGTAGCAAGGGAACAGAACTTTTCATATTCGTTGAACTCTAATCTGCTTTGAACCAGTACCTTAAAAATATACATAACATCACACTCACACTAACAAAAACTCGCAGTGAGTATTTTTCTTTGTATGTATAACATTCTGTGTAAATTGACTTTTCTGGAACCTTCTTCCTCAAGAACTTTTCCCGCCTTAGCCATCTTGTTTTCCAGTTTTGGCGCGGAGCAATTCCTTAATCTCGTAACACGGGATAAGCTTACTTGTTTTATTATTTAATAAAAAATTACACTTGTTGGAATCCAGTCGTTTTCTGTCATTCTGTACCGGCTATCTTATTAATGTTTTTAATTTATGCACGTGTAGACTACCACATTCCTGCGCTGTTCATTCACGCATTTTTATTTTATTTTATTTTTTTATTCATTGCTTGTAGACTCGGTAGTTTAGTGTGGTGTCTGGCACAAGGCCACTTAGTAATAAACCAGCACTGCACGCTATTGGGCCTGCAACACGACTTTGAGAAACTTGCGTCTGGAGCCTGGATTGTGTTTAGCTTGCACAAAAATCTACAACTAACACATGAAAATGTAAATTAGAAATGCTTTAATATTTATTGCCCAATGAAGACGTAGTGAACTCAGTCATTGGTTCTGATCCACTGGTATGTAGAGGTCTGCTTGTCGCGGCCGCCATTACCCGCTCCTTAGAAAGACGACCTTGACCTTCACAACCCCTGATCTCGCAGATTTAAGTCCAGCAGCAGTCGAGAAACTGGACAACTGGCCAATATGGTGGACTCCAAAACCGTACCTCATGAGCATTGGATTAGGCAGCGCTTTCCAAACATCGAACAATAATTTTATATGTACGGTTTGCCAGGGAGTTCTTGAACAAATCGATCCACATATTGTTGTTAGCTCCTTTTTTCGTCCAAATCCAAGCTGCGCGGCCCGGGGGGCTGGATCAAAGTGTAGTACGCTGCCTTTGTGAGCTTCCGGTGCTTTGTTGAGAGAATACTCTTCGGCGCGATCCCGTCTCCGCGGTCGATCCGCCCTGGAAGACGTATCACCTCTATGACCAGCTTCGTCAATTGTTACACTTCGGTATGATCCCGTCTCCGCGGTTGATCCGCCCTCTGAAGTCGTATCACTATTCTGACTCGGCTCTGTTTAGTGACTCCGTCCTCGTCAAGTGCTACACTTCGGCGTGACACGCGTTCGTGGTTGATCCGCCTTGGATAGTAGGTATTTACTTGACTCCCACAAGGTCAAGATGTGACACAAGGTCGATTAACGTGGGAAACCCGAGTTAGTTTCCACTCAAAAGGCCATCTAGTCAAAAACTGGTCATATCCTCATGTCCAAGCTGGTCAGAATGTTAGTTAAAGCTGGTCATGACTTGTCCTAGCAAGCTAGTCGAAGCCTTGATCGAATCTCAGCCAAAAGCCAAGAAACGATCCAATAATTGTCAAAACCCCCAGCATAACGCCAGGGAAGTATCCGCCTTGAATAGTAACTACTGACTCGGCACTGTTTACAACGAACCTTCGTGCGACATTGATCAACAATTAAGAAGGTAGAAGATAATGATTCGAATTGCATTCAATATTTTCTGACATCCGTATTTATTGACGCTACGGACATAAAATAAATTCAAAAGTTTTTTTTAAATTTTTGAGTCATTGAATTATGAATTGTAATGAGCTTTTCTTTTCCATTTATGATTATTAAATCTAAAATTTAGATTTAACAACCACAATTTAATAACAGTATCATAGATGTTTAAAAAAGTTTATAAATTATTTTAAAAGATTTTTTAAAAAGTTTTTAAATTATTTTAAAAGATTTTTTAAAAAGTTTATAAATTATTTTAAAAGATCTTTAGAAAAGATTATAAATTATTTTAAAAGATGGAAACACCCTAAGCACAATATTCACACACGCACGCACACACACAGAATATTCACACACGCACGCACGCACATACAGAATATTCACACACACTTCGTCCTTTGTACTGTTTCCATGTATTGTAACTTGTTATTAATATATATTTGTATATACATATTATCGGTCTTGTTTTGTTTGCTTTCTTTACCTTCTACTTAATTATTTCACTTGTTGTTGTCTTTGTTACAATTGATATTGTAAAAATTGTAGAGGGTCAGTTTTGGTTCTATTTATAACCAATACAAATTGGCCGACCCACTATACCCCTCATTGTCTTAGCTGTTCACACCTTTCGTCGTAAAGCTTGCGGGCCTGACATCCTTATCGTCCACGCAACGTTGCTCTCTCTTAGTCACTAGTTAGTGTTACCATCTATCAGTTGCGTTTGTCTTCGAGCAGAGTGAAATTCTAATTCGACATGGCTACAACGAAGATTGACTATAAATCACAAGCAACTATTTACCAATGGCGATATAAATAAATGATTTTTGCAGCTAAGGACAGTTTTGGAAACTAGTCGTATCACAGCAAGCAATTTTTTTTCAGTTTAATAAAGTTTTGAATTTGATTATTTATCTCTCAACAAGTGACTGCTTGGAGAATATTCCAGACGATAATTTAGTCTCATTAAATCAATTACGATTGAGTAGTGAGTTCAATCTTCACTGGATGATCCATAGTTTCGGCCTTGTGCCACTTCTAAGCTACGTTTAGTAAATCGATAGATACTAATAACTTAAGCAGGTTCGATAACGATTACTTTTTTAAACAGAGAACAACTGGAAATTAATCAACTGTTTTTATTATCTCCCCTTTAAAAAAAATGTCTGATCTCAATATCGGCTTTACTGATGTCCAAGTGGAAGGATTTCGTCATCTATTCAAGGGTTTATCTAAGCAAGATATTTTTGATCTCACAGATAGTGTTACTAAAAAAATCATCAAAGTAACTTCCAAAGAAGGTTTGACTTCCTTGCAATTGTTTTAATTTATAATTTTTTGTTTGTTTGCTTTTTTAGTTTTTGTATTTCTTGTTTGTATTAAATTGTTGATATTTTAAAATATCTTCTTTGAGAATACATGAGTTATATGTCTGGTTGGTTTACTCGTCGGAAACTGTGTTTTGTTGTTTTTACGCAGAAACTTTACTTTTCAAAAATTTTATTTTCTTTAAACATGTTAAAAATCTTTTTGTGGTTTGTCTTGTTCCTTCAGTTTTTTTTTATGGTTGATATCGTTTTTATAAGTCACAGAAAATAATAAATTCTATTATAAATCAAAATGTTCTGCTTGTTTAAATCGTTGCATCGGACCAAAATAAACAAGTCTTTTTTTTGTTGTAAGCAATTTCTTTAATCCAATACCTTTATAACCCCCCAAAAAAAAAACAAAGCAACCTCATTTCCGGTTAAATTTTTTTTTTGTTTAAAAAGAGCATGTTATAATTTTGAAAAGCATAAAAATTTTATTTTCTGATATCCGAATATGGTTTTTGACGTTTTCATATTTTTTAAAAAATAAATTTGTACATAAAAGATTATAATACTGGCATCATTGAAATTTTTTGTGGGTCTATTTGGAAAAAAAATCAACATTTTTTAATTAAAAATTGAATGAGCGAATTTTTCAATATTTTCTGATATCCGTATTTATTTTCTGCCATAGGAGGTAAAATAAATTCAAAGTTTTTTTAAAATTTTTGATGGATTGAATTATGAATTGAATGAGCTTTTCTTTTCCATTTATTTAATAATCTAAATTTTAGATTATAATCACAAAAATAATATAAATATGATTTTTTTTAAAAAGTTTATAAATGTTTTTTTAAAAGTTTTTTTAAAAGTTTTTATTTCAATAAAATTATTTTTAAAAAAGATTTTTTATTTTAAAATTTTAAAAAGATTATTTTTAAAAAAATTATGGAAACACCCTAAGCACAATATTCACACATTACGCACGCACATACAGAATATTTGAATCACACACTTCGTCCTTTGTACTGTTTTTTAAAATGTATTGTAACTTGTTATTAATATATATTTGTATATACATATATTATCGGTCTTGTTTTGTTGATCTTTTTCTTTTCTTTACCTTCTACTTGATTATTTCTCTTGTTGTTGTCTTTGTTACATTTGATATTGTAAAAATTCTAGTATAATACCTCATTATTTTTAAACCTTTAACCCCAAACAAAAGGAAGCTTTTTGAAGGCAATGTCAAGCCACTAAGACGCGAAAAAACCCCCAAAAAAAAAAGCAACATTAAATAAGAAGGTGGAAGATAATGATTCGAATTGCATTCCAATATTTTCTGATATCCGTGTTTATTGACGCTACTAACATAAAATAAATTCAAAAGTCTTTTTAAAATTTTTGAGTCATTGAATTATGAATTGAATGAGCTTTTCTTTTCATTTATGATTGTTACATCTAAATTTTAAATTTGATATGTAACAATCAAATGCAATTGTGTTTAATAATAATAAAATAGATTTTTTTAAAAAAAAGTTTATAAATTATTTTAAAATTTGATGTTTTTGGGGTTTTATAAATTATTTTAAAAAGATTTTAGAAAAGATTATAAATTATTTTAAAAGATGGAAACACCCTAAGCACAATATTCACAAACGCACTTTTACACACAGAATATTCAATAACACGCACATACAGAATATTCACACACACTTCGTCCTTTGTACTGTTTCCATGTATTGTAACTTGTTATTAATATATATTTGTATATACATATTATCGGTCTTGTTTTGTTTGCTTTCTTTACCTTCTACTTGATTATTTCTCTTGTTGTTGTCTTTGTTACATTTGATATTGTAAAAATTGTAATGTAGAGGGTCAGTTTTGGTTCTATTTATAACCAATACAAATTGACCGACCCACTATACCCCTCATTGTCTTAGCTGTTCACTGTTCACACCTTTCGTCGTAAAGCTTGCGGGGCTGACATCCTTATCGGCCACGCAACTTGCTCACTGTTAGTCACTAACAGTTAGTGTTACCATCTATCAGTTGCGTTTGTCTTCGAGCAGAGTGAAATTCTAATTCGACATGGCTACACCGAATATTGACTATAAATCACAAGCAGCTATTTAACAATGGCGATATAAATAAATGATTTTTGCAGCTATGGACAGTTTTGGAAACTAGTCGTATCACAGCAAGCAATTTTTTTCAGTTTAATAAAGTTTTGAATTTGATTATTTATCTCTCAACAAGTGACTGCTTGGAGAATATTCCAGACGATAATTTAGTCTCATTAAATCAATTACGATTGAGTAGTGAGTTCAATCTTCACTGGATGATCCATAGTTTCGGCCTTGTGCCACTTCTAAGCTACGCTTAGTAAATCGATAGATACTAATAACTTAAGCAGGTTCGATAATGATTACTTTTATAAACAGAGAACAACTGGAAATTAATCACCTGTTTTTATTATCTCCCCTTAAAATACACAGAATATTTACTTGGTTTTCTGTTTGGGAATTTTTCTAATACATTTATTTATATTTTTACCCAAGAGAAAAAAAAAAGAAAGTTATCTTTTTTTAAAAAAATGTCTGATCTCAATATCGGCTTTACTGATGTCCAAGTGGAAGGATTTCGTCATCTATTCAAGGGCTTATCTAAGCAAGATATCTTTGATCTCACAGATAGTGTTACTAAAAAAAACATCAAAGTAACTTCCAAAGAAGGTTTGACTTCCTCTTTTTGTTGTTTTTAATTTATAATTTTTGTTTGTTTGCTTTTTAGTTTTTGTATTTCTTGTTTGTATTAAATTGTTGATATTTTAAAATATCTTCTTTCTTTATACACAAGTTATACGACTGGTTGGTTTACTCGTCGGAAACTGTGTTTTGTTGTTTTTACGCAGAAACTTTACTTTTCACTTCCATATTTATTTCCTTTAAACATGTCTAAGCTTGTTCCTTCAGTTTTCTTTTTGTGTTTGTCGTTGTTACGAGAGTACACAGAAATAATAAATTCTAGTATAATACCTCGTTATTTTTTAAATCGTTTAACCCCAAGCAAGGCAATAAAGCCACTAAGACGCAAAAAAAAACCCCAAAAAAAACAAAGCAACATTAATTAAGAAGGTGGAAGATAATGATTCGAATTGCATTCAATATTTTCTGACATCCGTATTTATTGACGCTACGGACATAAAATAAATTCAAAAGTCTTTTTAAAATTTTTGAGTCATTGAATTATGAATTGAATGAGCTTTTCTTTTCCATTTATGATTGTTACATCTAAAATTTAGATGTAACAATCACAATTTAATAACAGTATCATAGATTTTTTAAAAAAATTTATAAATTATTTTAAAAGATTTTTTAAAAAGTTTATAAATTATTTTAAAAGATTTTTTAAAAAGTTTATAAATTATTTTAAAAAGATTTTTAGAAAAGATTATAAATTATTTTAAAAGATTTTTAGAAAAGATTATAAATCATTTTAAAAGATTTTTTTAGATTATTAATTATTTTAAAAGATTTTTAGAAAAGATTATAAATCATTTTAACAGATTTTTTTTTAAAAGTTTGTAAATCATTTTAAAAGATTTTTAAAACAAAGTTTATAAATTATTTAATGCTTTTGAAACTTAATTTAAATAAAATACAGTTAAATTTGTAAAACAAATATTCAACATGACAAATTTTGACCATGATGTCTGTCTCTCCTAATTTTCATTTAACTAAAGTTTTTTTTTTCTTTTCAAATACAGATATAACTTGAAATGTACATATAATCAATTTTCAAAATTAAATTCACAGTGTATTTTACTACTACACTCTTTCAAAATAGTAATTAAATTCATTTACAGAGAACTGTTTGCTTCTTTCACTTTGTTGCGGACTGGTGATTGTGTTTTAATTAATCAGAAGGAATTTCGAGGGTGTGTTCTAAATACATTCGTCCACAACAATTACTTAGAACAAATCATGCAAATAAAGTTGGAAAAACAAGACAAAAGTTGAATGCATAACAATAACATTAA